>JBAIZL010000004.1:115184731-115237231 GCA_036971475.1 Prosapia bicincta | reverse complement strand
TGAGGTTAGGTTAAAAAAGCGGTAATTTTAAAGTACATAGGTCTAATTTTTGAAGCATATAAGGATTAAAGAAAATTTTTATAATCCTCCTGCGGGAGAGTAAGCTTTAAAACCTCTCGTTTCTCCCCTGGCTTGAATACATCTTTACAAACAAACGTATTACCCGCCCGTATCAGATTATGATCACAACATATAGAACTGCTTAGTGAGATCCTAAGCTTTAAGAACATATTCGATCCTAATTTAAATATAATAGAAGCGGGCTAACGAAAAGGTATTACATATAGAAGATTTAAATATTTTTATCGGTGGATTAAATAAAGACTTAAACGTACTTGCCAAAGCACATTAACCGCACTCTAAGACGCCATAAGTCTCGCTCAAACAGAACTTAAACGATAATAGCGTGCATTAATCTAAAACTTTCCAGGTCACAAAGTATATAAGGTTTTGTTAATACAACTTCTTATACTTAGAAGCAACCTTGGAGTAACGAGCATTATTCTTATCCAAGTGGTTCTACAAATCAAAACAAGTTTTCAGAGAAACTATCAATTTAAATCTTTTATTCAAAATATATGTCGTTAATGTTGGAAGTCAATACCACTGATCAATATAGAAATATAGAATAGGAATTTTAATACTAGCATTGCATAATTTTAGTGCTCTGAATCATATTCAGTACACTCCATGTGTACTGAACCATGGGCGAACCTCCATCAGTACTGGGAAATTCACGTAGTATTCAAGAGCACTGGAGGCCATCTTGAGAAACAGGAGCTTTTGGATTCTGGCAGCAAAGACTTAGTACAGACATTGAAGTCAATGTCCCTGGACCTCAGTAAATTAATAAAAAAAGTAATAGGCATTTTCAAAATCGTAAGAGAAACCTTTAAAACCAACACCTAAATAAAAATACCCAAGACAACCAAATAAAAATAATATATCTAATTAGGAGGAACAAAAATTTTAAAAAAATAAAAAATAATGTATATTTCGAAAATAACTGTTCTACTTAGGAAGAACAATTACAGCAACAACGAAGTAAAAACGATAAAATAAGAATTACATGAACCAAAAATTATTCTGAAGAAGAAGAAAAAATTTCGTCAAATACAATTCATAAAGTGTTATTACCAAATTTCAATGAACATTTAGGCCTAAATCAAATAAGTGATACTGCTCTGCCACATAACCTATACAACAAACTGATGGAAAAAGTACTTGGAATTCCTTGTAGTCTCTGAAATTCATAGAAATATATTTTTTAAAAAATTAAAAAATGAGATATGAAGGAAAGATTAATATAACAATACATTTATCATCAGGCAAGGAAATTCCTACTGAATATCAAAAAGAAGGCAATTGTGACTTACAAATCTTGAATGTAAGGGTAATTTTACAAATCCATTTAAAATTGTTTTGAAAAAAATAATAGCTAGCAAAACTGTTGAAATGGTAGGAAATGATTTTTTTACGAGAAACAATTCTTAAATAGATCAGTTTGATTACTTGTACCAGAAGTTTAGTATTTAAAAGTCCCTAATTTCTTGAATTAGGTATCAAAACAGCTTACTCAAGTGTTATGTGTATTCGGTTTCTTCAAATGAATGGACCAAGGTTGAATCTCTGACAAGAATAGGTTTAAGGGTTTTGAATGTAGGGCTGCAAACATTTCGTACAGACCAAGTGACTTGAGAAGACGCAATGTGTTGGTCCGGTCAGAAGGAACAGAGCGACAGGAATGATGATTATGAGAAGAATGCTGGGTTATCCGTGATTATGGGATAAAATACGTATAGGATGTTTCAGCTGATAATTCAAGAAAAATTGACTGTAGCAGGTACCAGTGTGAAACGTGTGTGGCTAAATAATTACGTCGATAGTTCACTTTGACGTCTTCAAACTGTTGAATTATATATTAGTTATATGTGTAATACATAAATTGTAACTGTTCAAATATTCTACAAACGATAAGGCACATAAAGACGAAATAGATTATTATTTTCACACACTGAAAAAATAAAAACCATAATATAAACTTAGAATCTCAAAAAATTGCAAAGCCTTCTCAAAAAAAAAAATGCTTTCGGTTGAATTTATAGCAGCTGTTTAATTTTATTCTAAAATTTAAAAAAAAATAATAATTGCAAATACTCAACTTTATATAGGTAGCATTCCAAATACTCAACTTAATATTTAGCATTAGTAAGCTGAAATATTAACAACGACAAGCCTTTCGTTCATCATTAATATTTATTATTCACAACCGCGATGTTTCTTTTTTGAAATGTATAAGTTGTGTTACAAATTTGTTTTAATTGATATTTTTATGATTGAAGCAATGAAAGTTGAATATTAGATGAGTTTTTACAGAAAATTTCAAATGTTAAAATGCAACAATTAAAGATTTATTCTAATGCATATACATATATATATATAAATAAATAAATATATATATATATATGACCAACTAAAAGGAGCTAGCCACTCTAACAATAGAATATCTTATGTACATAATCGTTAAAAGTAATTGTTCACACACACACACACACACCCACACCCAGACACACCCACACCCAGACACACACACACACACACACACACACACACACACACACATATATATATATATATATATATATATATGTGTGTGTGTGTGTTATTAAAAGCAATGTATGTAGGTAGCAACATTGTATTTTGTACAACGAGATATGTAGGTATCTCTAGGAGTTATACTACGAATTAAAATTATTTAAAGAAATGCAAAGTTAGTTTAGTATACAATTTGTCTAAGTTATTACCCATTTACCTAGTTTATAATTAATTAAAAATAATTTTATTTGTTGGGCACCAAATCTGTATTTTAAACAGAATAAATTTATTGTAAGATTTTCGAATATCTGGGCCCTAAAAAAAGACCTCACTGATTACCTATTTAATCTAACCTTATCGATACCCAACATTCTAATTCTTGCCATGTTCTGTAATAGAAATTTATGACCTGCCAGGTACCCTAGCTGTTTGTGTGTGTGTGCGTGTGTGTGTGTGTGTGTGTGTGTGTGTGTGTGTCTCTGTCTGGTTGTTTATATATGATTATGTATTTGAGGCTCTTTCAAATGATGTACATTTATCATTATGATTTCATAATATTTTTTGGAATTATATGAAAAATATATTAAGCTTCCAATAAGTCAAACTCACGAATAAATATTTTACTTAGTTAGTGGATATGTAAACAATAAATAATAACGTTTTTAAGTACTTCAGGTAGATGAAGATAGTCAAGGTATATGATGCATACACAGTATTAACCTTCGTGGCCTTGAAACGGATAAAGAGGCTATTTTACAATTATATGATTGATTCGTCGCAAATAAAAACCTTATAAATAAGTTCTAATCTTGTGAAATTATTCATAATTTTCCCAAAAGTGTTTTACAAAAAGACATAAGTTTTTATCCCCAAAACTTTTAAAGTAGTTTTCAAATGCATTTAAATACACTCTGGTTTGTTTAACCCACTTGTTTAACCCACGGCCATCTTTAATTACTGTTGGTGAAACAACGACCGCTGATATAGGTGATAAGAGATAGAAAAGGTTAATCTCATATATTTCGTGCATGTCTGGTACACTGAATAACTTTAAAATTACTGCAACAAACTTGCGGTTATAAGGACTCTCCTACCTCATTATCATATCCTTTGTAAAGTTTGCCACTTTACTGAAGTCGTTCCGGGTTTTCCATATTTCTAATCAGGGGTAAAATAATGCGGATTTGGAATTAAACACCCCCATAAGGGTTATAATAGTTTTTTTTTAGTATTCTACCGCAAAAAACTCTTTAATTTGGCCAATTTCGTAATACATTTTACATAAATTTCATAATATATACTTATTGATCACACTTAGAAAAAACCATCTCTTACAGACACTTTTCAGCGGACACGTTTCGGACTAGATCAGTGCATTGTGAAAAGCTGTGAGTCACGGACAAGGAAATGCACTCAACTAGTGAGAAAGGCGGCTGCTAAAAAATAACAGGAAGTAGTAGTTTCTCGCCAAGGAATATAAGTATAGATTAAAAACACCTCAAGATGCACAGCACAAACACTGCAAATTATAAATTTCATGCTCTCATGAGGAATTACAACTACAGCTATAAGATAGTGCTCCTGTAAGACAATGAAGGGGAGTTAATAAAGACAGGCGTACAATGCCCACAAAATATTTTACTTTGCCTAACCTAAATGTGTTATTTATCATGAACTTCTGTTATGCCTAACATTGATATACTATTTAATTGTTGTCGACGAGTTTTGAAAAACCTCCATCATTCAAAACTTTCTACGTACTCCATCATGCACCTCTAATAAATTATGTTAACAGCATCTATATTTTTCTATTCATATTCCAACTTCCTTTAATTCTTCAAGCAAATTAAAGTCCTCAGATCCTCCACACATGTATCTTGCAACATCGTCTTCCTCTTTTGCAGTGAAAACTTTTACAGTGAGGCGTACAATAACTTATTGGATGGACATAAACATATAATTCCGCGTTAGTATAAATTCCAACAGGTTACTATATGAGTCACCTAAAAAAGATAACATATGATTTCTTATGTCTGCTGATTTTATGTAATGCGTTATGTTGTAAAACCACTTTTTTAACACGTTTATTTTGTTACATTATTGATTGAAAAATGGTAAGAAAAAAGTTATTAATAAATAGTTTTGATCAGTTAACAAATATATTAAATTTAATCTCAATACAAATATTTTAGTTTATTTTAGGTAAATTAGGTTATTGTAGTGAAATGGATACTTAGTAGCCTAATAGGTACGTAGTAATGTTGTATACAATTACAATCTAATATATCCTGACTGGATACTTCATAGGTGAATGAATTCAAAAAAACTAACTTGAACTAACACGCAAATTAACTGCGGAAAACACACTAAGTAAGGTTATGCTAGGTTCATTTATTCACATTTTAGTTGGGACTGTGTTTTTGGGCGCGCAGTAGCAACAGTGCACGACATTACGTCTAGACATGAATATACCTATAAACCATCCAGTTAGGACATATTTGATTGTAATTTTATACATTACTATATACCTATAAACCATACAGTTAGGACATATTTGGTTGTAATTTTATACATTACTATATACCTATAAACCATCCAGTTAGGACATATTTGGTTATAATTTTATAGATTACTATATACCTATAAACCATCCAGTTAGGACATATTTGGTTGTAATTTTATACATTACTATATACCTATAAACCATACAGTTAGGACATATTTGGTTGTAATTTTATACATTACTATATACCTATAAACCATACAGTTAGGACATAATTGGTTGTAATTTTATACATTACTATATACCTATAAACCATACAGTTAGGACATATTTGGTTGTAATTTTATACATTACTATATATACCTATAAACCATCCAGTTAGGACAGATTTGGTTGTAATTTTACACTACATTACTTCCTACGTAAGTGGCCTCCGTATAATACGTAAGTACCGTAAAATGTTTTAAACTTAAGAATGGCTATAAGACAAATGTAAATGCCCGAAACATTGACAAAAGTTATGGTATCAATTAAATAACTATTTATATGGTCTCGCGCTGATCATCATACATGATGACTCACTCATTAAATGAAAGACTCATGTTCCGTTTATTATTAATGTTCTGCTTACAAGTTTTAAATCAATTAATTGCTACTTTTTGTTATTACAACTTTACCTCTTTTTTAAACTTATTTTTGTACCAAAACATAAAGATTAAATTCTAATCTTATTTTTCTCCCCTCCTCTAACTCTCATACAAACTATTTAGATAGCAACAGTGACAAACAAATTAACATCGTTAAAAGCTTTATCAAAAATATCCACCTTTGAACTAACTACACACCTTTGTTACTAATCACCTTTGGTAGGTAGTGAAAGAGGGATGTTCTTGAAGATGCTAGTAATGCAATTAGTGAAAAGATTTGAATTGTGTAAATTTATTGAAGTAACTCTTGTTATTGGAATAGTTTATATTAAATAAATAGAACAAGAAGACAACCATTGTAAGATATACACACACACAGACACACGCAGACACACACACACACACACACACACACACACACACACACACACACACACACACACACACACACACACACACACACACACAGACACACACACACACACACACATACACACACACACACACACACACACACACACACACACACACACACACACACTTACGCACACACACTTACACACACACACACACACACACACACACACACACACACACACACACACACACACACACACACACACACACACACACACACACACACACACACACACACACACACACACACACACACACACACACACACACACACACACACACACACACACATATATAAACAGATACTTATTTACTCATATGCTTGTGTGTGTATGTGTAAGTGTGTTAACATAATTTAAATTCCTTCCATTAGCTCACACTCTTTTTATATACTACATATCTTGTACAAATTTTAAATCGTTAATAAAATACATTTTTAATCATCCAATCACGTTAAATTTTTTTAGCCCGTAGTGGATGAAAATTAGCGTTATTACAGTTATTTTTTCAAATATTTAGTCAGTAGGTAAACTATAAAAGTTTGGGGAGTCTTGGTCGGATTCGAACTGAGATTCTTCATGTTCAAAGTATAGCGCTTTGGCTCTCAGCCAACTTTCCATACTTAGAGGTGTATTTCTGAAAGAGGTATAAGAAATTTTCCTTTGCCCTATGAGGTTATCGTCGAAGCCTCTATTGCACAACCTTAAATTGTTGCCATGGTTACCACATAATATCATAAATAGTGCTCTAGGATTGAAATTTAATGAAAATAAACAAACAAAATGGATTAAACGTTGCTTCAAAAACGGACAATGAGAAAGAAAAGGGACAAGAGACTACAACATAATGCAAGCGACAAAAAAAGAGTATAAACAGTAACAAACAAAAATAATAGCCCAAACCATACGTAGAAAAAAATGAAAAATTGCAAAGAAATTCGATTTGTATTTTGCCACTTAATATTATTCTTCTGACATCTGTATGTACATATTTATATTAGTTGTAATTATAAAATAGAAAGGAACTAAAAAAAATGACTTGAAATAAAGTTATATAAATTGTTTTTTTAAATAATTTAAACAAGAATAATTGTGCATGTCTTAAAATCGGTTCCAAATTAAATAAATACCAGGGCCACCATGGAAAAGTTTTAGATATAAGCCTAAATGACACTTAATTAATTTTTTAGAGCAGCTATAAAGAGGTGATGCACTATCAACGCCTAATTAAAGAAAGATTAGCTTCTCCAGCCCAAGAAATGATGACTTATCGAAATATGATAAGCAATAAAAACCTCCCCAGCTAATCAACCACTAACGCTGTTTCGTAGAACCTCTCTAAGCATTTTTCTTGTGAATAGGAGATTAGAAAATAATCTATTTTTAATAGGCTCTTTGATGCTTTACGGTAGTATGCATAAATAAGATACGCTTTAAAAAAATATTTCCAAGTCTGAGGCCTGAGGCGCCAAGAACCTCTTTAAGCCCAGCTAATCAGAAAAATATCTGTTAAGCCATTTCTCTATTTTTCCACTCAAATAGATTTTATTTTTTAACATCCTATAATTGCTTAAAGTTGTGGAAATAAAACTCTTACAATTAAAGAGAACATTTATTTTAGCAACAAATTATTGGGGCTTATTAATTACTGTCGTAATCAGATTCATATTACAGCAAAGTATTGAGCTTATCTTGTGAGCAAAGCTATAGCACCATAAGTAGGGGGTTAGTTTCTTAAACTGTCACCGAAACAAAAATTTATAGTACATTGAACTCAAACGATGATCAATGCCCAGTTTATTATTTTAATATTATAAAGCAACTTTCCGGTCATATTTTTGGTGGCCCTTTTCAAACTCTAAAATCTACAAACATAAAACAATAATCGTTATAATTAAAAAAATATATAAACAATAGAATTGCAGGGTCAACAACTTTAAACACAATATAAAACATTCAAAGTTTGAAAAGGGCCTTTTAAAGCTTGAAAAGGGCCACCAAAATACGTTGCTTTATTATATTAAAATAATAAACTCGGCATTGATCACCATTTGAGTTCAATTTATTGTTAAAATTGCATGCAGTTGAAGCTAAAGCCATTTAACGTGACACGAAGAATTTATAGTGTTTATTCTTCAAAATATTAAATAATAATCCTCCCCGGGCCTCAGCTATAAGGAATAGTATTTTTACTAATTTGCAAATAATTGATATAATACAATTACCTGGAGTTGGCAGCATGCTCATTCGTGGTTGACCCTGTTATGATAGCAGGAGAAAGAATTATTACATATTTTGCTGTAATTATTCGTGTTATATATTTATTAATCACTTAAACAATAATTTATGATTTGCCGAACTTTAAATTTTGTAAATTTGTTAAAACTTACTGAGACAGAACGTTTTCGATCGCTATGTGGCGATCTTCATCAGTTGAGATGTCGGGTCAAGCGGTGACGGTTTTAAAGGCAGATTTTCAATAATATCAAAGAGTATCTGTGATTTGTATTGTGTTTGTTCGTTTAATATGTTTGTACTTTGTGTTTTTGTGTGTCTGTAAATTTCATATTGTTCTAATGTGTTGAGATGTGGTCCTTTTTGGTTGATGTGTAGGATGAAGATCGCCACATAGCGATCGAAAATGTTCTGTCTCAGTAAGTTTTAAAAAATTTACAAAATTTAAAGCTCGGATTGTCATGAACTATTGTTTAAGTGATTAATGAAGATTCACCGAACGTGATGGACTACAAAATTCAAGGATATATTTATTATTGATTTACAATGTGCTTTAAATAGATGGTAACAAAATTACAACGTTATATATTTAACTAACATTTTAGTACAGAGAAGAGTTGCACTTGAAATGATTTATTGTTTTTGTGTTACAAATCTTGAGGTTTTTCTTATAAATTACACTTTTGGTATCACTTGGTAAAAAAACACTACTTGCTGGAAAATATCAGTAAGTACACTTTAATGCCAAGTGATGCCAAAAGTGTAATTTAATAATTTATTCCTCAAATAAGTAAGTTTTTAAAGAACAAGATAGTTAGGCAGTTTCCTCTAAATAGGTAGGTTGTCTTCACAATGGATGGCCTGCAAGAACTTTCGTTGAAAGTTTGGCATCCAATCTAACCGAAAGAAAATTTAGATGGGAATTAATTTGCTTTATTACACATCTCTTAGAAAATATTATTAACGAACTGAACTATTACATTAGCTAAGACTCTGGAGACATGCAAGATATGATCATATCTCGTATCAAATGATTTTCAAATATGAGTCACTCTGAATATCAGCAATTTAGGTGTAAGGACAGTCCCAAACGTGAACTGAGATATGGATTTCTTATTAGTGTCATACCTTCATAGTTGCAAGATATGTAGATTTAGTTACTTTAATTATTAAGAAAATTTCACGAGACGTGGTTCCATATCAGACCTATCATGGCTTGATAGGCTCTGTCTCTTTAAGATAAAGAAATATTAGCGGTAAATAGAATTAAATTATGTCCAGATTCCGGAGTGTCTAGTAAGGGGGGATAGTGGGAACTACATGACGCTATCGGTTCCACTTTTTTCTCTAGGAAAAAACAATTACCTAGAAGTAAATCAAGTCACAAAGGTAACAAATAAAATTACTTTAATTATTAATAATTATTTACACCTATTAAAGTATTTGATTTTATATATCATATTTGGTTTAATGTATAAATTAAATTACTGATAAATTTCTTTAATAAATGTATCTATAAACCATCAAAAATCCATAAAATCATTTCCTCTTATTATTGTTTATACAATATCCTTCAAAGTAGCGTTTTAATAACTTATGACACGTATATACATATAATTATATGTATAATGTTGTACCGTAATGTATATAGTATTATGTGTAGTATACAATTACGAAATATTTATGAAGGATTAAGTATTATAAATATTTTTAATCGTAATGCTTTATTACGATTATATAGCCAATTACATTAATCGGAATAATTTGGAATAATCTGAATTAATCAAGAGACATCGGAAATTGTTATTTCTTGTTGGAAAAATAACACTTGAAAGCGGAAAGTTAGGCAAATTATTTATAACTATGCAACCTTGATAAACTACCGACACATTTTACCATAATAAAGGTCTTACCGATTCCATTGTTATTATTTATTTTAAAATTAATTTACAAGTTAGTTTAGTTAATTATTTTCTTGTCCGTTAGTAGCCGTGAGCAAAAACGTGAGACTATTTTACAAGCTCGATTTTCTAATAATAAAACTAAAAAGAAATTGGTGTGTTTAAATTTGAAAAACTGTAAAATTGAAACAGTTTAGTTTTAAACTGCAAAAATTGAGCATGTAGAACTTTATTTGTGTAACAAAAAATAACGATAATTATTGAGGTAAATTTTCTTATTCATACAAATATAAGTAAAGGTTATTGTATTGTTGAATAAAACAAACATAAGGAACTACCAATAAAAATTACCTTTTAAATGTGTTAGTAGTATTTTAAATTTATTTTATAAACTATCGAAACTTACAGTATTACTAAAATAGCAGAGATAACATTCCGCATATTTTTGGTATTATTAGAAATCATATGTGTCGTTTAAATAAAAAAAAATAACATTTCATAGATTAAATGTTTTTATAGATTAAATGTTTCTTTTTAAACAAGTTTTATGTAACGAAAAACACAAAATGTCACAGATAAATATACATTTCAGTACATTTTCCGGCCTTTCATAACATTACAATATTATTCGTTGTTGACGTGTTTCGGAATAATTTCATTTTCAAAACTTAATTAGTACTCTTGAAGTACTGCTACTATGTACAGTACTGTACTAATGAAGTTTTGATAATGAAATATTCCGAAACGCGTAAACAATGAAAAATATTGTTATGTTAGGAAAGGCAGAATGTACTCAAATGTGTAGCCTACAAATATTCTTAAGTAAGGATGAAAATCCGTACTAAATCTTCAAATAGCCTTGAAGATAAAAGTACATAATGATTAGCTCTCGAAAGTCGACTCGCAAATATACCAAGTAAGATTCTTTTTTAAGTACATTAAAGTGTACGTGATATAAATAAATAAATAAATAAATATATATTATATATATATATATATATATATATATGTATATATATATATATATATATATATATATATATATATATATATTAAAGTGTACGTGATATAAATAAATAAATATATATTATATATATATATATTGCATAAAGTTTAGGTCATAAATAATATCTCTTATGTCCTAAGTAATATGAAAATTTAATTTACGTGTTTGTAAGGTGTATGCTTTAAATATGGATCTAAATTTATATCTGAAATTCCACATTTTGTTTTTTTAATATTATAAATTATTTAAACAATTTGTATTTTTTTAAAATATACTTATTATTGTATAAGCATGTGTTATGTCCATTTAGTAATAATAATAAATGATTCTTATTCAAGCCTTTAGCTTGTTGAGCTGATGTAATCAGAACAATTAAGGATTTTACCTTTTGTTACCTAAATTAAATTATTATTACAAATTTAATGGAAGATAAAATTAAATTGAAGATTGCATAGTATTGCGTTTGAAGGAGCAAGGATTTTAATATGACATAATTTGTCTGTGTGTATTTTAAAACGTTCTGGAAGGCGCGAATACTTCACGCTTCATGCTCGAAAGTAATGATATTACAAAGACGATTATTTTTGCGCATAGTTGTGTTGTTTTTATTTTAACTGTAATATTTATACACAGGTCAGGGTAACTGTTTTCCTTCTTGTGTTAAGAATTGTGATCCTTTCTTGTCATCCTGTGTTTGGTTGAAGTTTAGAATGTAACGCGTTGATTAAAGGGTTGTAACTATTAGTTTTATTTAATGTAACTCAACTAGTATAGTAAATGTATGCTTGAATGACTGAAAACATCTTCAGTTATTAGTAATATTAGTTTGTGTTAACATTAAAAAGATCGTAATAATGTTCGTTCCGTTTATGGTTACATGTACCTTCCCAACCACTCAAGGTAAAACAGATTAATTTGTTGAAGAATCGCTTTTCTAGAGGCCAAGTCAGACCGAGAGGAATCCGTGGACAAAATACAACCGGCAAGTAACACATTTGACAATTGGACAAAAATAGAGAAATACGCTAAAAGAGTCACAGCTACATGTCGCTACACAAAACAAGGATAATATCTTTGGCATTAAAACGTCAATAGAGTGATTACAGCACATAAGATGAACGCAAAGTATGTAGGTATACATAAGTACAACGTGCAGGTGAAAACCGAGCCTAAAATATAAACGTTAGCTCATTAGCAGATACTGTAGATTGCTAGTACTTAGCACAATGGTAATTTATCAAATCATAATTGTTATGATTATACAGCAACATGTATAATGTATTGGATAACTAAACAGTCACTGAGCTAATCATGAACGTGACCTTGAGATTATGTAAATGCAAGTCATAAAAAATACCTCATAGTGTTAATGCAATTAAATCTGTTACATTTTTAAATAAAGTGAATCATGAGCTTTATAGACAAATTTGTTTTGTCTGAATTTGATTTACTATTTAAAATTTAGTCGTATAATTGTTTATAATACATGTAAACACAGTTATGTTAATTTAATTACATTGTAAGCTTGTTATCAATTTACTTGATTCAAGTAAGCAATGTAAACTCATAGGTAGTATAATTTTATAAATTTGTTATATTACATTGTTATATATACATTTGTAATATTACTTCATCTAAAACATCATTACTTTATAGGTTATAAAATTTTATAAATTCTGTATAATAACGGTATTAAAATTTTATAAAAACACTCTTCATACTTAATCCTTAACCTTTATGAACGAATATAAATGATGATAGTTTATTATATAAATCAAATGAGAAATAACAAAGTTGGGGAGGGGGCATTTGCTCTTTAACTCGCCTGTAGGAATTGGGATAACATTTCTTTTCAGACTGATTCTGGCGACACCCGACGGATCGATCAAAAAAATGACTGACCCTAGCTTTATATTGCGTTAGCCTCTGAAGTAAACTTCTATGAAACGTATGCTTTGTTTTGTTCCTCATTTCTCATCCATGCAAAAACAATGTGCTACAGCAAAGCGTGGCAGAGTACAGCTAGTAGGTTATACAATTTTATAAATTTATTATAATATAGGTAATAAAATTGTATAGATTCATTATAATATAGGTAATATAATTTTACAAATTCATTATATTATAGGTGATAAAAGTAAAACTGTTCTTAGTCAAATTATTTGAGTAATTATTATTGAAGGAACAAATACAAATGAAAATAATGCTGACGTTTTCTGGAAACTATATTTTATATTATCCAATTAGAGATGTTGAAAAAATAAAGAAATCGTATTTTATTTAAGTTTATCTTGTTTAAGTTAATTTCAATTATTATCTAATTATATTCTATTCAAGACCTTAAGCCGAATTATTATGATATTATCTAAGAGACTCAGTTACTTCGTTTCATTCATTTAATGAATATTTAAACAAAATTTTAAAAAGGTTACCTTTTTATGAAATAAATAGGAGCATTTTTTATTTTTTACATAATGATTATATAAATTTTCAATAAATAATTTATAAAGTATTATGAAAAGAAAATGGCCATAATTACAAAGATTTTAAATTTAATAAGACATAATATTTTTTTTTTTTTTTTTTAATATTGCTAATTTATTGTATGAATGTCTTGACGTATTCATTTAATTGTTGATAAAATATTTTCGAACAAATATTTTACGATGATATATATATATAAATTAATTTTTTGAATAATAAAAAAGTATATTGTAGTTGAACAAACATTCTGTCGTATTTAGAATGAAATAGCGTTAACCGCTAGAAAAGCTTCAAGATAATCTAAATACCGATGTGGGTTGCCTCTTTAATTCTAAAAATAATCTTTGTGGAAAACTTGATAATTACTCTAATAAATATAAATTTTAGTTCAATACTCTAAAGATAATCCTAGGTATAATAGATATCATTTTAATCTTCGTCTCAAAACGGTCAATATGGATTTCCTGCCTTTATTTTATCTATAGTCCTTGCGCTCTTGCAAAGGATATATCAGAGTTACACCCCCGTATGAGCTCAATAGAGAGTAGATTTGCTTTATTATAACATTGTTTCTTATTGGTAGTGAAAAAGTTTCGTTTTTAAAATGTTTTATTTACAAAAGTACGATTTCACGCTACAAATCTAAAGAGCTTATTTTATAACTAACAACAATAATTTTCTAAGTCATTAACAATATCTCTTTGGAGTTTCCTTATTGGGATGGCTACTTCCGTAGATAGTTATTAATGTGGAAGGATTTCTGGTAACTCGTTAGATGTAATGTAGTGACGGTGTAATTTCATGCTACCACGAGAGGGGGGGGGGGGGTGAGTGCTGGTTTTAGTTTAAAAAGGTGCATCATTACTCTATAGGGAAGTGTAATGGTGTCTCCCCTCTAATAATAGTAATATCGATAAGAATACAATAAAAACATTCTAACACAGAAGCATTGATACACGTTGAACATTGTATAAAGAATGCGGTAATCGAATGGAATGTTTTAATTTAAAACTTTCTCTTATTAATCTTAACTTAAAGTATCAAACTTGAAGAAAAACCGACTTTTAATATACATGTAATTGTACGTAGTTGAAACTAAGATTTAAAATGTTTTAATAGTGATTATACATACAAGTTTGATATACATAAAATTGGGAACGGCTATATATATATTTTTTATTGACTGCCACTTTTTTATTGAAATAATTTAAATTGAATATGAATTAAAATTATAATGAGAATAATTTTGATTTTAGATTTTATTTAACTATCACGTTTATATAGGCACTAAGCATGAAATATTTTCTGAATAGTAGTCTAACTAAACTGTTTAGTAAGCATGTGTATTACTAAAGCGACGTTTCAAGAACTATTGTCTTGTCTATATCAAGTCTGTTTTGCCTTTAAACCTTATTCCTTACATTTAAGCGTAAGATGACTGAATATGATAAGGCAAAATTTCATTCCTCTTACACTTCACTACAAATCACGTTGAGATATTGAATATCAATATAAATAAACAGACTTGATAACAACAAGCTATTGTCGAAACGTCTTCTCTCTAATAATTTTTTTTTCTGCTGCCTTTATTAACCTTTTAATTATCGTTCATAAATTTATTTCACTATATTTAAATCTCATAAATAAAAGATTATATTACAATTTATAATAATAAAAAATTACATAACCTAATAATCTTCCACCTTAGTTATGATAAAAACTTAACCTTTTTATTACATACATCTAAAAGCGAAATAGTAATAGGAATATCACTCAGACTCAGAGATGTGGTTCTGGAAACGTTCCCTAAATCCTAAAAATTTTACTTCAATAATGACTATCACCCATTATCTGTCATAAGCATCAACACCATTAATTGTGTTGTTCATTAATAAAAAATACATAAAGTTTGACCAGTTATAAATACAGTTCTCTCTTGTTTAACGGTACAAGTGCTGAACGCCCTTGTAATCACATTGTACATGCCAGTATAAGCAACGATGCAGTGGGGTTGAGAGAAATCTGTTTAGTCGGAAGGTTTTCTGACGCGATTCAATTTTCCTTGTCTAAATATAATGAGGACCTACGTAATGTAATGGTTTCGGGAAAACTTATTTCTACAGTTTAAATTTAATTTTACAGCACAACAATCAATCAACAAATAATTTTCCACGTCAATTTTTGTAATCAAACAAAATTACAAAACCTATATTAAACTGGTTTTTCGTTATATTTATAAGAAACTGTTTAATTATATTAGGTTATATTATTCGAAACTCTTTAATTACTTATTTTCTAGTTCCTTTGCCCTTGATCCTTTGCTGGTATTCCTTCTTCCGGTCTAGGTCTATGTATTGTTTTCTAACTGAAAGTTTTAATTTCAGATTTTAGTTAAAAGATTCTTTTTTAGGCAGCTCTTTCCCCCCTTTTTTTAACCATATTGTTGCTTTTAACCAGGTCCTTTCTACTTCAGAAACGATATCTTCCATTTTTTGGTAAACATTTTGACAAGCACCAGACTGTTTTTTGACACAGTGGTACTACCTGACAATACGTAACAATTCTCTTTCGAACAGTTTACGCTACTGCTTCCGGTTATTAATTTAATTCATGAATGTGACGTCTATTCTAATTGATTGGATTTGGGATTTCCTTATTTTTGACCTCAGGTTTCTTACTCAGAGCCTGTCTTTTTAAATGTGTTTATTGTGTCAAATTTTGTTTTAAATTGATTGCTTTCTGAAATACGATTTTATAGATTTTCAAAACTTAGGTAAAGAAAGTGAAACTGTCAACACATGAGCATTCATTATTCATTGCATACAGTGTTCCCTTTCCCATTTTACAGTTCTATCTTATACATGGGACTATTATTTACCCAGTTTTATCTTATACATGGGACTATTATTTAC
Source organism: Prosapia bicincta (assembly GCA_036971475.1). Taxonomy (NCBI): domain Eukaryota; kingdom Metazoa; phylum Arthropoda; class Insecta; order Hemiptera; family Cercopidae; genus Prosapia; species Prosapia bicincta. Next base: position 115,220,532 of record JBAIZL010000004.1, on the reverse strand, counting down.
CCAGTTTTATCTTATACAGTTGTAATGTACAATATTGTTTTCACTGCTTTCAAATAAAATCACTAATTTCAATTATTTTATTTTATGTTTTTATAACAATTTTGTTACATCTATTTCATAAAAAAATTACTATAAATGTTTACAAATATCCTTACTCAAATTTCTTGTTCTTTTAGTAGGTTAAAAATCATCTGTAATACCTTCACTCGACCCACAGATACCCGGAATAATGACTCGGTGTTGTCATTGTCGCGATTTTCTTCTTTCGCTTGGGGTTTACTTACTTCAATTTGGTCTTTAGTTACTATCTGCAAAAAGTGATAGTTTTCGTTTTCCTTTTTTTTAATAATAGCTTCAATTAGTTTTTGTATCTGGCTTAACAAATGTACTTTAGTTCTTCTGGCAGTTCATGGAATTTTTAACATTTAGATTATGAATCAAAAGTATCGATAGTATATATTAACTTTTTGAAGGGTTCCCCAGAAAAGGCAGACTCAGTACACCTAAGTAAGATAAAAAACCACTTTTTGTTCACTATAAAAATTTCGTCCCTTTCCTCAAAACTCATATTTCGGGGCAACTTTAAAAGTGTAAACGAAAACTCAAGTTAAGTTGTACCTTATTTTAAAAAGATTTTATAAAACGGTTAATACTAGTAGTATCTATCTCATGCCAATACAAAATGGAGGGAGATTCAGATTTAAAATATTTTTGTTTGAAAAAACTTGAAAAATGGCATTTCAATACAAAGTATTGAAACAAAACTACTTAAATAAATTATTTTGTATACATTTAAAATTTTCTAGTCCCCCCCTAAAGCGGAGGTATTGGAGACAGGGGAAAAATCATGATAGGAACAAAAGAACGAAGTTTTATATCCTAAAAACGTAAAGTTATATGGATTTTGGTTTTTCCTGGCTGAGCCTTTAAAATGTTAATATAGGGTATCCACAATTTTATTCACTCAGTAGGCCTATATACAAATTAAAAAAAACTTATAATTACTTGCAACCAGTTACAGTTAGAGCGCATGCCTCAATTCCATAAGCGCCAAATAAGTTACATAACATCGAAGTAAGTTCACACGGAGGAAAATGTTCATAACTCTTCTAGTAAACGCCCTCTTCTGCTTTACGAAAGCAAGTCTTATCTGTTCAGTTATGAATAAATTTCTTTAAAGTTGCCCCAATTTGCAATCAGTCTTTACACTTATAACCTGCGTTTCTCTCAGTACATTATCCTCTATAAGTGAACCACGACTAGTCAGTCAGAAGAGGAAGGAGTTTAGTGGCCCCCGTGGTCTGCAGAGTGGAGGCTGCGTGTAAAAAGATAACCATTGAAAGTCTCTTCTATACATTCCGAGCTCAACGTTTTAAACTTTCGCCAAACCTAATAATTTCTGCAAATCTTCAAAACTTGTGTGTAACAAAACAGTTAGTACCAGCTGCACTTCTAAATTTGTTAGTTACATCTACATTTGCAGTAACACCAACGCATTAAAAATAAAAACAATGCATTAACATAGTAACAATGGTGCAAATAATTCTTACAAAAAAAGATCTTATAAAAAATAATTCTTATATAAAATTAGGCTAAAAGAGCATTTAAAAAACATCATATCAGTATATGTAAAGTTTGAAAACGATTGATATAGTCCGGAGAAATCTTTCATCTTCTGTGGTAGCCCGTATGCAATATTAATTATTCGCAACCCTTGCTTAAATGGGTGCATAAATTCAAGACGAAGGGGCTCCAGCCTCCTTTGACATCAACTAAATCTCGATTAGAAAATCCAGCTCTTCTGTCTTGGCGAAATATCTGTGTTCTGGCTGTACATATTCAAAATATTTAACAGATCGTAGTTCCAATCTTCCTTCTCCAGAGCTGAAGATAGTTGGCACGTTCGTTCTAAGCAAATTCCACATTGAGAATAGTATGTTACGTTTGTCCCAGTAATACAGAATTTTTTTTGTGTTTCCCTTAATTAAGAATAATTTTCACCAACTCCTATTAAGGGGTGACTGGGTCTTCATTAAAGACGATGTTGACAGATGTGGTTTTGCAGTCCCTGGTATTGAAAGATTGTTATTAAACACACATACACACACACACACACACACACACACACACACACACACACACACACACACACACACACACACACACACACACACACACACACACACACACACACACACACACACATACACACACACACTATATTTTAATGCAGTGCAATTGTGTGTGTATGTATGTGTGTGTGTGTGTGTGTGTGTGTGTGTGTGTGTGTGTGTGTGTGTGTGTGTGTGTGTGTGTGTGTGTGTGTGTGGTGTGTGTGTGTTTGTGTTTGTCTGTGTGTGTGCGTGTGTGTAAATTATATATTTCGCTTACATATATTTATATAATCATGATTTTTTCTTAAGTATATATGATAATGTTTCTCTACCTAAATAATTATTTAAAAATGAATATAGATTTCATAAGTAATAATTTATATACCAAAAATGTCTAGAAGCTTTCATGAATTTAATATACTGATATCCATTGTAGCTCTTCACACTCAACAGCTAAAACCAAACTGACCTATATTCGAACCAATGTAGATAAGTGTATTTTTAGGCTCTGATTGTTTATGAGGCTCTAGATAATGACAGTACTTTAAATTGTTGACAAGTCTCCAGCCATTCTTTTTATTAATATTCTTGCTTATGGAATGTAATTTAGACTTTAAACATTGTTCTAATTTTTTATTTTCTGTGTATATACTTTTCTAATTTTTCAAGTATACAGATTAGATAAATGGGGGGGGGGACAAAACAAAAACTAGTTTATATACACAAATTTTATATGTGAAATATTCACTACCTCAAAACTAAATTTCAGGGAAATGTATTTATGGCAAAATATCGCCTTTAGTAATATAATGTACTAAACATATTAAACGTAAACAGAAATCGCAGATAAACATTTGCCAACAGTAGGAATTAATGTAAAACAGTTTTAGATTTGGCGTGCGATAACAGCCGGGAGCCACCAGGTGGAGTGACAATTAATGGCCGTTTGATTAGGTCATCAAAAATACGAGTAGCGCTCAGTTGTCTTGAACGTCTCAGACGTAGCGGACGCAATGCACATCGCGCTCGTAACCGCCTCTTATCTGTGCGTTTCTCTGTCGTACGTTAGTGCGTCGAATGCTACGACGAGTGAGCCCAGGGATACTGACCACAAGGCAACATGGATAGCTCGTCCTTTGACCGATGCTTTGTGGGGCTTTGCCCCAAACTCGACCACCAACACATTGTGCCAAGCACAGAGCCGGTTGTATGTAGAACATTTGAGGAAAGGCACGTTGTGGGCTGTCGAAAGTAAGCTATTATTGTTTTTATTATGTTTAGACTATTTATAAAGCAATAAAAAAATATTTTAATAGAGGCTATTCATAACTTAATTTTTTTTTTATATAATTGTAAGTAGCAGTCATTATCAGGGGATGAGTTTTATTTATTTTCAGCTTAAATCAAACGTTTTCAATGTTTTACTGAACTTTCGTACTTTTAAAATATTTCCTTGTTTTTAATCGGTATAATATTCAGAACTTGAAAGGTGAACGTCAAATAATAGATTTTTCAAAATATTGTATTACTAATATAATTAATGTCTTCTGAAAATACAAAATATTCTTGAATTTCTTCAAGTAACTTCTCCTGATGGTGCGTAACATTCTTCAATATTGTACTTCCGATAACGTATTCTGAAGGTACACAAAATACTTCAATATTGTTCCTACGGTAAATTCTTTCGAAGGTACAAAAAATTCTTTAATATTGTACTTCCGATAACGTATTCTGAAGGTATACAAAATACTTCAATATTGTTTCCCTGGTAACCTATTCTGAAGACACACAACATTCTTCAATATTGTTCCTCCTGTAACTTCTTCTGAAGGTACATGAAATTCTTCAATATTGTTCCCCCGGTAGCTTCTTCTGAAGGTACACAAAATACTTCAATATTGTTTCCCCGGTAACTTATTCTGAAGCTACACAACATTCTTCAATATTGTTTCTCAGGTAAATTCTTTGGAAGGTACGAAAAATTCTTCAATATTGTACTTCCGATAACGTATTCTGAAGGTACAAAAAATTCTTCAATATTGTTCCTCAGATAAATTCTTTCGAAGGAACAAAACATTCTTTAATATTGTACTTCCGATAACGTATTCTGAAGGTACACAAAATACTTCAATATTGTTCCCCCGGTAGCTTCTTCTGAAGGAACACGAAATTCTTCAATATTGTAACCTCAGTAGCTTCTTCTGAAGATACACGAAATACTTTAATATTGTTCCCTCGGTAGCTTCTTCTGAATGAACATGAAATTCTTCAATATTGTTCCCTAGGTAGCTACTTCTGAAGATACACGAAATTCTTTAATATTGTTCCCCCGGTAGCTTCTTCTTAAGGTACACAAAACACTTTAATATTGTTTCCCCGGTAACTTATTCTGAAGATACACAACATTCTTCAATATTGTTCCTCAGGTAAATTATTTCGAAGGTAAAATAAATTCTTCAATATTGTTCCTCTGGTAACATCTTGAGAAGTTACTCGAAATTCTTCAATTTTGTTCTTCCTGTAACTTCTTCTAAAGTTACACAAAATTCTTTAATATTTTTCCCCCAGTATCCTATTCTGAAGATACAAAACATTCTTCAACAACAATATTCTTCTTAAAATACACAAAATACTTCAATATTCTTCCCCCAGTAACGACTTCTGAAAAATACACAACATTCTTCAATATTAATCCTCCGGTAACTTGTTCTTAATATAAGCAACAATCTTCAATATATTATCCTCAATAAATTATTATAATATCAATGTTATTTTGATCTTGTTTGCTTTTACTGAATCCAAGTTTTAAGTCGGTCATAAAGGATTAAAAATTAAATTCCATTAAATATACTCTGAATAAAGAGGAAGAAATGAAACACTTTTCTTTGAAATAGATATGTAGAGAAAAATCAATTTGTATTTTTTGAATACAGTACTGTGAAACGTTAGAACCTCAAAGGAATTTTTTAACTCCTTTTGACGTATGTTGAACAGTTATAAGTATGAAGTAGTAGAATTTCTTTTGACAAAACTCAGACTTTTGGAAAATTTGCTTTTGTTCTGGTGATAAATTTCTTAATTATTTTCCTTAAAGAGAACCCGTTTTTTTCGTTGTTTTAATAATTTCGGAGAAGTTGTGCAGAACTATTAGCAACAAAACATTTTTTGCTTAACCTCTTATTATTAAATAAAAACCAACGATGTTACTATAAAAACCAGTATCACGGGTTCAAAATATTAGGTTCAGTCTCTTAAAAATTTGCTAAAATAAGACAAAGAATGTTTATTCTGCAGATTCTTCCAACAATGGCTACTCGATATTGTTGTAACGAGTTTGTTACAATATTGTTAAGGAGGTTACCAGAGTAGGCTAACAATAAAATATGAATGTTGATAAACGCAAATTAAACTTAACAATGTCTTAGGCTTATATAGTTAAAGCAAATTATATTTCATGGAAGCCTTTGTGTTTACCTTTGCCCTTGTCGGTTGTCTTATCAAATACAAACAGAGATACAAACGTCTACTGATTTTGTGTGTGTTAAGTCATTTTTTTGTTTATTTGTTTAAATACTTGAATAAAATTTCTGTATTGCTAATTCATAAATAATATTGGTATTAAGTTTAACCTGAAAATATATTTTTTGTTAAACAACAAAATAGTATATTAGTAAATAACAACGAGAAACTATATTAAAAAAAAACTCATAAAACTGAATCCTTTTGTCTCGTGTTTATTCTTTTTTCGAAAGATTATCAAATGTTTCACATTTATTTATTTCTTTTTTCTTACCGTTAGTGTTCTCGACAAACTAAATTATTTTCTAAATTATATTCTTCATATAATCAATAGAATAGTTTCATAATTTTTAATATAATTTACTATGCAATAGCTAACTAACCAATTAAAAGCCATTAAATCATTTATTCATGTTAGGGATTTCATTGACAGAAAATCAAGTAAATTCTTCAGATCAAAAATACAAGGGGAGCAGTCAATCTGTTTGTTATTATTTTGTTCTAAGAAAGCTGTTTGCTTGTGTAACTTAGTTTTGGTAGTACTATAGATATAAACAAAAGCGTATCCTTGTCTAACGCCGAGGCTCATGGTCAAGGAAGCCCAGCGGGTCACCTTAATGACCAAGTAGGCACCTGATAGTATTCAGGGAACCACTTTCCATAGCAAGAGGACGTATAGCAATAAACGTACCACAGAAAGCTATTGTAACATTTAACAAACAATTTAATAAACTTAAATGTAAGTGGTGTGATCGAAATCTATTGAATTATTTACCAAACAATTTAATAAACTTTAAAGTACAAGCAGAATCGAAATCTATTGTAACATTTAAGAAACAATTAATATAACTTAAATGTACGTAGTGTGCTCGAAATCTATTATAACATTTACCAAACTATTTTATAAACTTTAAAGTACAAGCAGTAATCGAAATCCATTGTAACATTTAACAAACCAATTTATAAAGTTTAAAGTATACGGTATGATTGAAATATAATGTAATACTTAACAAACAATTTAATAAACTTTAAAGTACACGAAGTAATCGAAATCTATTGTAACATTAAGAAACAATTAATCAAATTTAAATGTAAATGGTGTAATCGAAATCTATTGTAACATTTACCAAACCATTTAATAAACTTTAAAGTACATGGTGTGATCAAAATTATTATAACATTTAACAAACCATTTAATAATCTTTCAAGGACATAGTGTGATCGAATTCTATTGTAACATTTAACAAACCATTTAATAGACTTTAAACTACGTGGTGCAATCGAAATCTACTGTAATGTTTAACAAACCATTTAATAGACGTAAAGTACAAGGAGTGATGGATACCTATTGTAACATTTAACAAACCATTTAATAAACTTTCAAGTACATGGTGTGATCGAAATCTATTGTAACATTTAACAAACTTTAAGGTATATAAAGTGATCGAAATCTATTGTAACATTTAACAAACCTTTTAATAAACTTTAAGGTACATGGAGTGATCGAAATCTATAGTAACATTTAACAAAAAGTTAATCAAACCTAAATGTACATGGTGTAACCGAGATCCATTGAGATAGTTAACAAACAATTTAATAAACTTCAAAGTACATGGTGTGATCGAAATCTATTGTAACATTTAACAAGCAATTAATCAAACTTAAATATACATGGTGTGATCGAAATCTATTGTAACATTTAACAAGCAATTAATCAAACTTAAATGTACATGGTGTGATCGAAATCTATTGTAACATTTAACAAACCATTTAATAAACTTTCAAGTACATGGTATGATCGAAATCTATTGTAACTTTTAACAAACCATTTAATAAACTTTCAAGTACATGGTATGATCGAAATCTATTGTAACATTTAACAGACCTTTTAATAAACTTTAAGGTACATGGAGTGATCGAAATCTATTGTAACATTTAACAAGCAATTAATCAAACTTAAATATACATGGTGTGATCGAAATCTATTGTAACATTTAACAAACCATTTAATAAACTTTCAAGTACATGGTGTGACCGAAAACTATTGTAGCTTTTAAAAAACCATTTAATATACTTTAAATTATGTGGTGCAATCGAAAACCATCTTAACATTTACAAACCTTTTTTTAAATTTTAAAGTACATGGTGTGATATGATAAAACTTTGTGGTCGAACTTCATTAGGTTTTAAAAAATTGTAGTTTATTATTAAATTACTTCTTATAATTTTCCCTTTTGGATCCAATAACAGCTTTCTCTTCTGCCTCATATTTAAATCTTGATAGAACTCATCTTAAAGTTAAAAAATAAAATTCTGAATTTCCCAATTTCTTATGTTTTATAAAAATGTATTAAAACTTACCAAATTAACCACAGATCGAGTTTTGTATATACTTTATTTTTTTAATTGGCCAGGAATCAACACAATAGATTGAAAAATATGGTTTAATAGAAGAAAATAGAATTTAAAAAACAATCTAATAAAATAACTTAATAGGAGTAAAACCTCTTCAAGTTTGTGCAAAATAATAACAAAAATAATTCCTCTTTAGCAATACCTTTCAAGACTATAAGGATATATATATATATATATATATATATATATATATATATATATATATATATATTTTATATAAAATTAAATGTTCTATTTTTTCAAGAAATTACAATAATATACGAGTATATAAAAATCAATTGAATATGAGTTAATTAGTACACACTAAACCTTCTTAATATGTTCAGCATTTAATAGTTCAACAGAGACTCTGTAGGACTGTCAATGTCAATTGAACAATTGTAATTAATAATATTTTCTTATAAGAATGAAAATTATTCATGTCATTCACTTATTAATTTATTTAGGCCTACTACTGTTTAGCTCTTACAATAACAAGCACTTAGTACTCTTAATTCATTAATAGCTTCACCTAAATATTCCAAGCATTTAGAGAACTCTTACAAAGTTTTTATTTTTGATTCCAAATTTCACATTTTACGTTTCAAAGTAAACTTTATAACATGATTTACTTAATTATAAGCTTGGCAAGTTTTTTAACTTTACTAAGTTATTCTAAATGTAGGTATTTAAAATTTTCAGTTACTTTTAAAATATAATAAAATTAATTTTACATGTTTCAATGAAAATATTAAACTATAGAGTTTAATACAATAATACCAATATATTAAAATATGACTGCAATACTAAAATAGCGAGAAATAATATATTTCAATAAAATATTAAAATATTATTGTTGTTAAAGAATACTTTAAAGAAATAATTCATGTTAAAATTGTCTGTAACCGATTATAATGCTTTTTCAAACTAATAACATTAGATATAAGTAATGCAATCCATCTCAAACTAGCCCTATAGTTTCTTCGGGTGTATAATGAAGTTAGGTGAGTACTATTCAAAAGTAAAAAGCGTCTGTTCGTTTGTCATTAGGTGTTTTTTTTTTATATCAGTTCCTCTACTGTTCCCCTATGTAGCTTTTAGATATTTAATTGGGACGGTACTGACACATTTATTGTAAACTAATTGTTCCCTGTCGCAATTTGCTGTGGCACATTATGGTTGGATGGATGAGAAATGAGGAATAAAACAAATCGTAGGTTTCATAAAGGTTAAATTTTGCAATACTTCAGAGGCTAAGGCAATATAGATCTAAGACTATATTGCTCGAACCTTTGGCGTTGCCAAGGTTCCTTTTTTTTCGAACCTTTGGCGTTGCCAGAACCAGTCTGATAAGACATGTTTTTCCTCCTGGCAAGACTAAATAGTACCTACCGTCCCACCCGTCATTTATCATATGCGTTCATAATTACCCTTATATTTAAGCATTAATTTCGGAATGCTTGATTGGTCATATGATTGGAGATCACCGGTGTTTTAACTCAAATCCACATTAAATGAAGCAGCCGCGCCTCAGATGGGTGCTGGCATTGCCAAATATCATGTATTAATGATTTGGCGACCGGCGCACCTCTATCACACTGTGGCCACATACAAGTAGCTCAAATAAGGAGAATATTAATTTCAGTTTGTGTAATAATCTGAATGGAATGCAAGTGGATACGTTTGTTTTTGTTAATAAACAATCTAATTGAGAACAGGTGATGTTTCACATGTGACTCTGGATGTCGTTAGTTAGTATTGAGAATAAATTTTTCGCTTGTGACAGAGGACTCGGTTGCTGCTGCAAATCCGATCATAAGAAAGCTTTTTTTTCTCGCAGTTACGGATATGTTCCTAACGCAAAAAAACATAAAAACAATTCCTGAAGCGAGTTGTATCTCGTGTCCAAATTTGAGTTCAATCGCTGCAAAAGGTTTTGAGTTTTTGAAGCGTACACAAATCATCATAACATTTTTATAAATAAAACTTGTGTATTTACATTGTCAACTATATTCCAGATTGTAAGAACTGTTCAATTTGAATAATAACATTTTTGTGTTGTTCATATATCATGTAAAGACATGTAAGCGAGTATTACCTAACGAGGTTAGTGAACCTCGCTCGGTTCTAGCTGGATCCAAATCAAGTTTTGGACATAACCCTGTGAGATATAATTTTATATTACCTACCTTCATCTAGGCCTTTCTGGTGGGGGTTCTCCTATTTATTTTTCTATAAAACGTTTAAAAACACCCCCCCCCCTCGTCTTCTATTCCAAGCTTAAACGTTACGATTTATCGGCTTTAAAATTGGAGAAAATCATGTATCTGTAAAGAAAATATTATTTTAGAACAATCATCGTCTATATTTCTCCATTAATTAATTGACAATGGTTTACCACCATGTAACAAAGAGTAGCTCTGAAATTTAAATAGAGGCTAATAAAGCGAAATATCCAACTAAATCCGGAATACCTGATTGTTTTGTAGATTATGTAACACTAGCGGCGAACAAATTTCTAAAACATCTACAGCTTTCCTCCAGACGTTTACCCCCGGCTTGTATGCAAAACAGGAAGATAGCATTCCGCTTGCTCCGGGTTAGCAAACAGGAAGATAGCATTCCGCTTGCCCCGGGTTAGCAAACAGGAAGATAGCATTCCGCTTGCCCCGGGTTAGCAAACAGGAAGATAGCATTCCGCTTGCCCCGGGTTAGCAAACAGGAAGATAGCATTCCGCTTGCCCCGGGTTAGCAAACAGGAAGATAGCATTCCGCTTGCCCCGGGTTAGCAAACAGGAAGATAGCATTCCGCTTGCCCCGGGTTAGCAAACAGGAAGATAGGCTGATATTATTGAAATAATTCGCTCACAAAAATTGTCGTATTAGTGATATAGTTTTCCTCATAACAAAATCTTTTTACTTTTTGTAAAAACCGACGAATGTTTTGAAAATTACAAGTCAAGACTAAAATTGTGTGTTTTGGTTAATCGTGAGGTTTGTTTCATCTGAACATCTCTTTAAATTTCTTTAGCAGTGTTCTGTTAAATATGTTCAAATAATAGTAGAATGTGAAAATACAACTCTAAATGTTCAGCGGGACGGACAGGCTGTGATTGTGCTTGTTGCTAATATCCGGTGAAGGTTGTAAGTTAATTATAATGTTATTTGAAACGTAGTGAAAATAACTGTTTTTCCTTTAAGTTGAATCATTCTGGGGTACTCCATTACTTTCTTCTACAATGTTTTATTTAAACATTATAGGAGAGATTTAAAGGGATAAACACGAACAGATTCCCACTCCCTCCCATATCCTACCGTTATACTCGTAGCAAGTAATATTAAAAAAATTTTAAGTCAACGCTTACATCAACAAAGACAACTTTTACTTTAGTTATTTTTTATTAAATAAGTACAATCATTATAAATGTGTGTATATAAGTATATATATATATATATATATATATATATATATATATATATATATATATATATATATATATATATATATAATGACAGAAACAGGTAAAATAGAAAGAGAAATTAATTATTAAAATTTAATTAAGGAACTAATATTTGAAAAACTCTAGTAACATCAAATGCCATCTACTACAAGTTTTAAAAACTCTAGAAACATCAAGTACCATCCACTAAAAGTTTTAAAAACTGTATTTGACCTTGAGTGGATGAATAAAAAGTATTTTATTAACAATTAAAAATCTGTTAACGTTGTAAACTAAAAGCAGAAATTGAAAAAAAGGATTCAATATTATTGAAAATAATTTTAGTGTTTTAAAAAGTATCGTTTTATATTAGAAAAATAATTATAAATTAAAAAATAATATTAGGTGCTGTTATTAATAAGCTGAAATAAGGTATAATCGAGGTGTTAGCATAATGTCTTATAATTGCGGTCAATGGAAACTAAGATTAGCCACAGAGTAACTTCAAAGTAGTTTCTGCAAGGAATCGTTCCGTTTGCTTTCCTATGCAATTCACTGACAATGCCACCAGTTCACGTGAAACTGAAAAATACGAAAGATGTGTCGAAATAAAAATTCATATTCTGACCTTGTATAAACCTGCACAGTATAAACCCGGCCAAGGTCGAAATATCTTGGTTTAAATTGAAACAGCGGGATGTCTGAAACAATATCGAAAAAAATGTTTTAAGTAAACGTGGGAAAAAAATAATAGTAATGCAAATATTCTAGCGAAATGAGATTTAGGAGGCAAGTAATTTAAAATAAGTTTTACGTTCAGCAATAATTTATCCTTGTTTTTGTTCCAGACAATTGCGACAAATGTATAGAGTTGTCAACTGTGACAATATAACTACAGTATTTTCGATTGTATTGTGGTCAAATTTGAATTCAATATCAGACTTAAAAGAAACTTGAATGCCATTTATTATCACATATAATTATATATGATATTTATTAGGTAATTAATCAAAAAGGAAACAATGGAAATAATAATTGAAACAAATTAGTTATTGATTAATATAGAAATTAAAAAAGTAGTATATATGTTTGAATTTTTAAAATTAAAAAGCGTTCTTCAGTCGATACAGATTTCATATTTATACCAGTATTATGATAATGTAAATTATACAAAATATTTAAGATAATATATTCCTTAGTAGGTAGCATATACAGTTATAAAGAGGATTTTATGGTAGAATTTATGGTGGAAATGGATTATATAGTTTTAGATATTAGGAAGATTTATATAACTAATTGAATAAAATAGTTGTCAACTTGTATTCAGGTGTGTATACAAATATATATATATATATATATATATATATATATATATATATATATATTTATATATATATGTAAGTATGATGGGTGTGTGTGTGTGTGTGCACGCATGCGTGCGTGTGTGCGGGTGCGCGTGTGTGTGTGTGTGTGTGTGTTGGTGTGTGTGTGTGTGTGTGTGTGTGTGTATGTGTATGGTGTGTGCGTGCGTGTGTGTGTGTGTGTATGTGTGTGTGTGTGTGAGTGTGTGTGTGTGTGTGTGTGTGTGTGTGTGTGTGTGTGTGTGTGTGTGTGTGTGTGTGTGTGTGTGTGTGTGTGTGTGTGTGTGTGTGTGTGTGTGTGTGTGTGTGTGAGTGAGTGAGTAGGTGAGTGTGTGTATGTATGTGTGTGTGTGTGTGTGTGTGTGTGTGTGTGTGTGTGTGTGTGTGTGTATGTATGTATTATATAAATATATTTATTCATTATATAAGGAAAGTTATTAACAATAATAAAATAAAAGTAAAGAACCTTTAAGGGACTGACTTGTCAACAATTAATTATAAAGACAGAAAGGAGTGACTTATGATAGAATCTCGATTCGGCATAAAATGACTACAGGCTATGTTAGTTTTATTCAAATTATCCAGGATCAGGGTACGTAAGGAACACTTTGAAAATACTATTAATAATAGGACTGGTGTAAAGAGGCAAAAGGCTATAATTCTCGAATGAACTGGCCAGGGTTATTATTCACCCAATACGAAAGAAATTAAACCTACGCTCATTGGTTAAAAACACGATAGAAAAGAAGAAAGGAGTATTCTTCGAGTAAATAAGGGAACTATTAGGAGGCCATTTGCATTTTGGATTTCAACAAGGGGGACATCGTATGCAGACCATATACAGTAAATAAAGGAGATTTTCGGTCACAAAGCGACTACAAAGACACTAAGGTATATATCATCTCTCCCTACCAGATAACGCTTGTGCTTTGTAAAGTTACTCTAAATACAGCTTCAACAAGCTTTTCATAATTATTTTTAAATAAGAGAACTCCCAAGATTACGCCTAGCATAACGGGACAAGCGGTGCTGAGGACTCTATCCTGCGAAAATTTGACACACAAACTAATTTCTAACCTTCGGAAAGTACAACTACAAGAATTTTTTTATTGTTAGAATATTCATTGTTCCTTCATTTCTAGACGTACTAGAAATGTTTTTTAATATTTCTCTTTATTCATTGTCTTTAATTAAAACGAATACATAAATTTTAGCAAAATTTAAATATAAATTGTTGGTGCAACTATTGATTCTAAATACAATAACTCATTAGCAAACCGTTGTCTTTTCAAATTATTTAAATCATATTTATTAACTGTGTAGAATAATAAATAATGGTAGTTTGATAAGTTTAACTAGTAGAAATGTCTAAATAAATATCATAGTAAGTAAGGTGGAGTTTCAGGAACCCAAATTAGGTAGCAGGTTTCGACGAAAATTCTGGCTATCATTGGGTCGATTATTATTACAATATATCATTATTACATGATTCATATGTAATAATAATAAGAAACATATTAATGTCACAATTCTCATGCATTTAAAACCAATTTTGTAAAAAAAATCCTTTTCCAAAATATATTAGATTATAAAATTTTATTTATGTGAAAAAATATATCATATAATACGTCCAGTTTTTATATACATTTTCATAATATGTTTCTAATTATGTTTAACATGCATTAAGAAAGAGAGACAAAAATTATGAAATTATCAACAATGTAGGTTCATTTATAAATCATGTAAATTGTTTAATAATTATACAATTAATAATAAACATAACATCCTTGTTGACATAGTGTGCAATAATAAAATTTACTGAATATTAGCTTAATTTAAAATAATTTTATTTCCCTCCTCTATGTATAAGTTTTTTTACATAAAGAATTTTGTTAAACAGTGTATAAGTTAATTATTTAAATAATTTTCTGAAGTGGTAAAGTAATACATAGTGATTAATTTTATATAACTTTGAAATCTCTTAGTTCAAGTATGTTTCTTGAATTAATTTGTATTTCTTAGAGTCCGTTTATATATATATATATATATATAGATTAAAACCTAACATTTTATTTAAATGTTTAACCTTTAGATTATATTATAGTTATCTTACCTTACTATAGTAACATCTTCAGGTTTCTAAATAATTAAACAATCATATAAATTTAACATCACCTACATTTATTCACCTGACTTCCAATTATTACAAGTTGTACCAAATTCTATTAATAAGATGCAGTGACAAAGATTGATTGCTAATACTACAATTACTAAAAAGGTGGACTCTTGAGGCTTTAGGTTTTTTATACAATAGAGTTAATAAATATAGTGTTAAATTGCTCTTTCTCTCGGATCGTTATTACGGGATCCTCTTTAAAGTAGAAGGTGGTGAACAAAAATTTTTTATATTAATTTTGATAAAGACAATGAATGTAAATTGGCTCTGAATTTACTCATTTATAAATCTTTTGGCTGAATCTAATGTAAGAAAGTTTGTACTTATTGTTGCGTTCCTGGAAGCCCTGAACCCGTTGGCTGGTTAACTGCCTCATTGCACTTTTACACGTAAATAACCTAATTTACTATTTTCTTAACTACCTGCCTAATTCATTCACTTCACTATTTTAAATTTTTACACATAAATAGCTAATGATTCCTTTAACTCTTCTAAACTAATGTACCCCTTTTAAAAAATTTACTTACAACTTTAACCCCCCTCCAATACCTCGGCAAACCTCGAAGTTCCCCAAAACCTTAGTCCTTTTTGCCCGATGATTTTAGTTTTTAAGAACAACCTTAATATCCTCCTTACGTATTCCAATTATTTTGGTGGTTCTCAAGCCTTTTACAAATTTTCCCCACGCGGTAATAATGTCACATCCTATGCTATTCTTGGTTTCCCGAAATATTTAACCCTTAGAAATATCTGCAGACTTTTTTTGTCAATACGTTTCTCACTACTGGTTTATACTTACAACCGAAATATAACAATGGTTAAGCCCTTTTTGTCTGTACTTTAGTAAGCTACCAATGGTTACTCCTTTCTTAATATTTCTACTTATTATTATTATTTTGAATACTAACTAAAATTATACCAAATGCCTCAAATTATTATGTTATAACACACACACACACACACACACACATATACACACACACACGCACGCACTCACACACATACACACACACACACACACACACACACACACACACACACACACACACACACACACAGACACACACACACACACACACACACACACACATATACACACCCACACACACACTCACACACACACACACACACACACACATATATATATATATATATATATATATATATATAAATATCGCAATATGTTTTCTTGTGTATTAATAAAGAACAAAAGTCAAAATACAAATACAAGAATTATATTTGAATTTACAATTGTAAATTGAATTGTAAATTCAAATATAATTCTTGTATTTGTATTTTGACTTTTGTTCTTTATATATATATATATATATATATATATTTATAAACATATTTTAAGACTTTAGTACGGCTATAAATATACTGTTTCTGCCTTCATTCTTTTGGTAATGCTTTCCAGTTTTTATTGTTGATCCAGTCGTTATCCTGCTCTTCCCAGTCTTCAATCGCTTCATGATCATCGTTTCACCACTGTCTTTGTATCATTCCTCCTTCTTCCCAAGGGTCTCCAATCCGTGATTTCTTAAAACACTGCTACCATCACTGTTTGTTTTAATCCTCTTTTCTTTATTATCGTCATTCATTCTTTTTTCATGCCCAACATTCATTTTCTAAGATTCTATTTCTACTGTATTAATTCTGCGTTTCTAATGCTCGGCTATGGTTCAGGTCTCTCCAACGCGCCAACACGCTTTATACCAGTCCTCTGTATCTTCTGACTTTATTTTCCCGCTAATGTTGGCCCAAAGTACATTGATGAGATATCACGTAGTATTTACATTGAGATAATTAAGTTGGCTACGCATTTTGCTATTCGGTTTTCTTCTAAGCTGTAGGCCATATTATCCTTTTTTTGGAAATTACTGCATTTTGTCAAAGAATACTTACAAGACGCCTTTGTTCTACTATTTCCGCAACACCCGTGTTGCATTTTCTTCCATAAAATAAAAATACCATTTTCAGTATAAAATATTTGAAATGTGCAAAATATTAGAAAAAACTAAATTCTATAATTTTAAATGGAACCGACATTTCGGAATACTTTACTCCGATTATATTATACAAATGATTCTAAAATACACAGATCTGCTTTTAATTATACACAAAACCCATTAAAAAGATGGTCACCGAATGTGAGCAGATAAAGTTAGATTTGTTTAGACATTAATTATTGCCAAATATATTTTCATAATTATGGTGTTGAATTTAACAATATGTTTATGCAGTAATTTGCGTATGGTAGTACAAATTTAAAGATCAATGATAAAAATAGCATAAGTTATGAAAATGATCATAATTATTGTTGTAAAACGAACGTTATTCGACTTATATTCATTAATTTTTAGTAATAATAAATTAATCTCAACTAAACTGAACGTAGCTCTAAAAAAACAACCAGTTTAAAACAACAGACGCTAGAAATGACTTTCTTCAAGGTTATAAATAGAAGAAGTGAATAACTGTAGTAAGTAGATTTTGTTTACTTCAAAACGACCTACTGCGAGGTATAAATACTTTCTTAGTGGACTTGAAGGTTACGATAGCAGAGTAGATTATAGATTGCTGTAAGCGTCCGGTGTGCGTTGTCTAAACAACAAGGATAATCCTTTTTCAGCAGATGTCCTCTCAGTAATAAAATTTGTCGTCTAAAGTTAAAAATAACAAAATTCAGTATTTGCAATATAACTACAGGGCCTTCGCTTACATAAGACGTCCATCTTGCTCATTAATAGTTCAACAAACGTGCAGGGGCGGGGAGGGCGCACCTCTTGAAACATTCAAACGAAACTAAAAATGAATATTTTTTAATTATAAATGGAAAAGAAACAAAGACGAGTTGTCTGAAATATTAGGTGAATAAAATTCAAAATCTTTTTTTGTAATGATAAGTGCTTAAGAACAGGTTTTATTTTGAGTTCTCAAAACGTCACCCCCTCATTTACTAACACGAGTCTGGCAATCCACCCTCCAAAAATGCTTTTACAAACTCACATAAATTTAACTCTTGTATTAAAAATTCAAATATATATTACACAGTTCAAATATAAATTACTAAAATCTATAACAATTTATATTTAGTTTTCAAGAAGTAATGTAACGAGATAAAATCTTTAATAAAGATATTCAATGGCAAAAAGCATAAGACCTTTAAATTAAGTACAATCCTCATTGTAAATTATTTATTAAAATTTAAAACAACTAATATAAACAAACATTATTTTTTAAAATATCAATGCCTACTTAGGTCACCGAAATAAAATATAATATTAGTTACTTTTTATTTAATATCTACAATTAATATAAATAAGCTACCATAGCCTATGCGTTACAGCATAGCGTTGCAGCTGCTCTACAACATAACCTATAACATAAAACAGCTGTTTTGTAAAATCATATCTTATCACTTATTTTAAGCCATAATAACTATATTGCATTCCTTGCCCTTTTGTGGCGTTGTGGCAAACGTTTTCCTCCCATACAAAACTAAATTAATTCATTTTAAATTTAAATAATGAATTAACATTTGAAAAACTATTTAAACATCTCTACAGCTTTAAAAATATTTATTTAAAGTTGAGTGGATGAATAAAAAGTATTTTATAAACGATTGAAAATTTGTACAAGCTATTTATAAAAAGACTGTGAACTAACCGAAGGAATTTATAAAAACATGAAAACATTTACTAATAATTATATATACCTATATAGCATTAAAAATAAAAGATTTTTTTAAAAACTTTTGTAAATCTCTATGGGTTTTAGTGCATTTCCACAAACTTTAGAAACGAGTTGACAGCGTGCTTAGACAACAATGATTACTTGCTACCTACACACCTCGAGACCTCGCCTTCACCCATACCTGTCCAAGGCCCTTGTGGACCTGAACATGTCCCGTTTTACTTGGGATCAGTATTTATACTTGTGTGTAAATTGACCACTGCAAAATACCGATAACCGGATGGCCTTTTAACGAGGACAAATATTCGTAGCTTCCGTCACTCGGGTCCTCGCTTTTATATTCACGAGAAACGACCCAATCGCTTATTAAGTATTCGATGTTCTTTCAACCTTTTGAAATTCTGATTCATCTCTATGTGACTCCATCGTAGCTTCCGTCACTCGGGTCCTCGCTTTTATATTCACGAGAAACGACCCAATCGCTTATTAAGTATTCGGTGTTCTTTCAACCTTTTGAAATTCTGATTCATCTCTGTGTGACTCCATCTTAGCTTCCGTCACTCGGGTCCTCGCTTTTATATTCACGAGAAACGGCCCAATCGCTTATTAAGTATTCGGTGTTCTTTCAACCTTTTGAAATTCTGATTCATCTCTGTGTGACTCCATCGTAGCTTCCGTCACTCGGGCCCTCGCTTTTATATTCACGAGAAACGGCCCAATCGCTTATTAAGTATTCGGTGTTCTTTCAACCTTTTGAAATTCTGATTCATCTCTACAAGACCAGACCAAAACCATTTCCTGCACCCTGTTATTGATTTAGCAAAAGAATTAATGTCATCATCCAAATAAATATTAATTAACAACCACTGCTTTTGCTATTTCAGTTCCTTTCCCTGCACGGTAACCAGACGTTCTTAACAAACATAATATATTCCTTCGTTTCTAGCATTTAGAAGTATTACATCATTTCATAGCAAGACAGTAAGCCCTTACTTTAACTCTCACTAGCATCTTAGGCTAACTAAAGTTTCAGTTCAAATCACCTTTTGTCTGATCTCGTACTCACAATAAGATTCATATGCATTAGTCTTAAAAACTTAATTAGGAAACACCCAATTATTTAAGTATTATCTTTGGAGATAATAGCATTGTAGCTTTTAGCCAATCCTCGGAGATTTGGTGGATACCTCTCTTAGACTCTCTTAGAACATTTTTGCTTACCCCGTTAAGCGAAATTTTCCCCTAATTTTTTTAGCAGGGGATCATTGTTTCTTTTCCGTAGTCCTACATAATTCCAATTGCCATTCATATCCTTCTCTTTATACGTGAAGGGGAAACGTAAACACCGTTTTGTAACAACGACAGAGAGTGTTACCGACAGGAGACCTTCTCCTCCTGAAGCTGTGATCTCCGCACATGATCCTTCTTATATATTCTGTTATTGGATTTTATTCCAAACTTTTATTCCCAATCATTTATCATGTATATATATATATATATATATATATATATATATATATATATATATATATATATATATATATAATACGTTTTCTTGTTTAGTAATTTAAAACAACATAGGTTATTCAAATACAAGAATATTTATTAATTTATATCCAAAGCTTTTCGTTGGCAAACAGTACCAACATCATCAGGAATGAAAATTACATTTACATCATCATTAATTTTCATTCCTGATGATGTTGGTACTGTTTACCAACGAAAAGCTTTGGATATAAATTAATAAATATTCTTGTATTTGAATAACCTATGTTGTTTTAAAATATATATATACACAGTATATACATATATATATATATATATATATATATATATATATATATGGTGAAATAAAATAATTTTCATAAACAAGAATATACGAGTATTACTTCATTTTATTGTTGATTGAAGCTTTTCGCTAATTTACATTATTAGCATTTTCAAAATTTATAACTCACTGTCCAGTTATGTGACTAGAGTAAGACTGTGACAGTCTTACTCTAGTCACATAACTGGACAGTGAGTTATAAATTTTGAAAATGCTAATAATGTAAATTAGCGAAAAGCTTCAATCAACAATAAAATGAAGTAATACTTGTATATTCTTGTTTATGAAAATTATTTTATTTCACCATACATATAAATAATATTCGAGCTGGCTTGTGAGTGAAAGTTATAATTAAATAATAAAAATATATACAACTCACAAATATACAATTTTTTATTTCAAACGCGTTTCGACGACTACTTTGTCGTCATCTTCAGTGAAAATACACAAATGAAATTAACTAAAAAATATGTATATATTAAACATAACCTATAAAGTTTTAGCAAAGGTAAAAACAAAAGTCAACTTTTGTTTTTACCTTTGCTAAAACTTTATAGGTTATGTTTAATATATACATATTTTTTAGTTAATTTCATTTGTGTATTTTCACTGAAGATGACGACAAAGTAGTCGTCGAAACGCGTTTGAAATAAAAAATTGTATATTTGTGAGTTGTATATATTTTTATTATTTAATTATCACCATACATATTCAACAAGAAAAAATAATTCATCTAAGTTTTACAATATATATATATATATATATATATATATATATATATATATATATATATATATATATATATACTTATATATACGTATTCCTTCACGGATGGAAAAATATGATGAATAGGTACCCTCCGGGGTTCATCCGTTCATTTTGCAGTGCATAAAATAGCAGTTCCGACTTTTCGCTAGAATGTCATGTACCATTGACGAGGTGAACCCAACAATTGTTGAAGAATGAAACTGTTATATACATACATACATACATATATATATATATATATATATATATATATATATATATATATATATATATATATGTATGTATGTATATATGTATATATATATATATATATATATATATATATATATATATATATATATATATATATATTTTTTTTTATAAAGCAACACATGTTATTTAAATACAAGAATATTTATTATTTTATATCCAAAGCTTTTCGTTGGCAAACAGTACCAACATCATCAGGAATGAAAATTACAATAATGTAAGCTATAGGCCTAAAACACAATAATAATAACAAACAAATGTTTTAGGCCTGTAGCTTACATTATTGTAATTTTCATTCCTGATGATGTTGGTACTGTTTGCCAACGAAAAGCTTTGGATATAAAATAATAAATATTCTTGTATTTGAATAACCTGTGTTGTTTTAAATTATTAAACAAGAAAACGTATTTTATATATATATATGAGAGAAAGGTAATCATCTCTGTTCGAAATTATTGCTTCTAAACGTCTAATAAGCATATATTATAACACAATCACCCGAGAACTATGGTAATTTGTTGGTACCCCAATAAACACTAAACATCACTTGATACATCACTTGAAACATCACCTGTTATCGACAAATATTTAAATAATTTGTATCGTTTGTTTAAAATTTATTAAAATTTTACTAGGAAATAAGTTTAAACAAAAAACAAACCTTGCAGTTTATGTGTTGTGTATCTTCAGGTTATTTTTTAAATAAATGTTTTAGTATCGCCCTGCAAAAAACCACTAGTTACTGATATTTTTTAGCAAACGCGTTTAGCACTAGATCAGTGCCTTGTTCAATGCTGTGAGTCACGGACAAGACTTGAAAACTCCACTGATCTAGTGCGAAATTCGTCTGCTGAAAAATATCAGTAAGTAACGAGTTTTTTCTGCCAAATGATACTAAAAGCAGAGTACTGAATTTATTTATTATCTTCTATCGCCACGCAGGAGAAACACTCCTGATTCTATCGCCACGCAGGAGAAACACTCCTGACCTAATTTAATTCTATTTACTGCCAATATTTCTTTACCTCACAAAAGACAAAATCTAACAAGCCAGCAGATCGATCCTCGATGAACCATCTCTGATGAAATTTTCTTTGTAAATAAATTTACTTCTCTTGGATCTGTTAACTATAAAGGTACGTAATCAATAAGAACTCTGGTAAAGGAATTTATAAAATTAGAATAATTGTAAATAAATTTATAACTTCCATAATCCTAATTGTTTTAATGTAAGCTGAAAATTCACGTCGTAGACTGTCTGATTGATCGACTCATAAATTATTATTTTACACATCCTATTTTATTTTACAGCTATATTCGTAATTTGATTCAACAGTATACCTGAGTTCAAGCATAGTAGTTTCTGGTATAACTTCAGCATAGATCTGTAACTTCAAATATGGGGCTCTAACCCCAAGTATGAAGTCCATAGCACCAAGTATCCAGCTGTAATTCCAAATATGGGGCTCTAACTCCAAATATGGGGTCCGTAACTTCAAGTATCCAGCTGTAACGCCAAATATGGGGATGTAACCCCAAGTATGAAGTCCGTAGCTCCAAGTATCCAGCTGTAACTCTAAAATGGGGCTCTAACCCCACGTATGGGGTCCGTAACTTCAAGTATCCAGCTGTAACGCCAAATATGGGGCTGTAACCACAAGTATGAAGTCCGTAGCTCCAAGTATCCAGCTGTAATTCCAAATATGGGGCTGTAATTTAGAGCGCGAGTCATATTTGAAAAAAAATTCTATGCAAGCTAGCAATTCATCCTGTACGACAATACAATCTTAGCTATTGCAATAGTTTAGCTTGTGAAATTATTTTCCAACAGTTGTAAAGTAGTACAATTTGAGTTTTTTAAATGCTCTCTATGGCCAGATTGGATTCAAAATCTCCAGCGAAAGGTTTTACAGAGCATCCGTTATGAAGACGACCTATCTAACCATTCCTTAATCTATTTAGAGCAAACTGCTCAGCTAATTTATTTTAAAACTAATTTATTTTTGAGATTCATTGTCAAAGCATCTCTTCTCTGTACGTAAGTGCTATTTAAATATATACCCTTGTAATTTTGTTACCAGCTATGTGAAGCATCATTGTGAAACCTAACAATCAAAATATACACGAATAATTGCAGCTAAAAGTATCTAAAAATTATTCTACCTGAGACTTTGTATTATCCTAACAGGGACAATAGCAAACAGACAAGCTGACATCTCCAGATCTTATTAAATTAATTATTTGCAAATTGATCAAAGTGCTTATTCCCTTATAGCTATGTACACCGTCCAAGGCCCGTACTGAGTTATTATTAAAAATTCTGTTTGAAGTGGAAAACTATAAATTCTTGTTTATAGGACAGTTTCGGAATTTACCTCCTGTCGGTGCCGGTGGTACAAATTCAAATTTTAATAGATTTAGTTGAAATATCCTTTTAGTATTTACTACATATTCTTGACGATTATATAATGTGGCCTTGAAAAACATCTGTATATTTACAAAAAATATTGTTTTTACAGTCGGAAGATAATCCAGAAATCTTTCTCTATTCAACTATTTTCTTGAACTTCACCACGTAATGCTTAAGAGGCTGAAAGAGTTAGAAAAATATTTCCCATTAGACTCAAGCGTTCTTCTTTATTCTACTACGACATTTTTATAAAATAAGGGAATAGAGCTGATAAAGCTGTATACAACATGTTTTGTCACAATTCCCTGTCTGCACGCAAAGATCTAAAGCACTTTCGTTCCCTTGAGTGGCATCAAGTTTTCTTTAGCCATAGGATATCTGGATCCATTTCAAAACCCATTTCGACAAAATCTTCATCTTGTCCTTCAATTAGTGTTTCGGCTTTTCTATTAGTCTTTTTACACTTGGTTTTTGGATGGTACAAAAGTACTTGAGCTACATAGAGGTTTTGTAGCTGAGAAAGGCTTGTGAGAGTTTCAGACGAATACACTGCGCCTTGCGACACTGCACATCTATCCTCGTAAATCTAGCCACTCATGATTTCCTTGAAAGAAAGTTCGATTTTTTGTGTACATCCACAGATGTTACATAATTTAATTGCTGGTTTGCTTTATTGCACACAATTCGATTCAACAGTACCACATAAAATTATGCAAAAGTACAGTAATTGCATAACACATAAAACCAGACTTGTTTAAATTGTTGACGAATGAAGAGCCTCTTATTAATGGTAAATTATCTGAAAGCTACTGCGCATACTATTTTAAATATCTTTCTTATGAAATGTATATATATGTCTCAGATGGTACGGCAATAATGTATATGTGGTAAATTTAGCAACAGTATATGTTGAACAGAGGCGAATCTAGACCTGGAGTGGGCTAAGTCGATAAGATAACACGGGTCATCTTATTTTTGTCTGGGGAAATTTTTGAAAATTACATGCTCAAAACTCAGGTTTATTTTTGGTCGTATCAATCGTACATAGTTACAATTATATTTTTAAGAAACTTCTATTATCACAAGCTACCTTTTGAATTATTACAAACCCAACAAACACAAATTTTAGAGAAATATTGTAATAATGACTAAAAACCACTCTAGAGCTTGCACATAATAAAACTTAATAAGGTTACATTATAGAATCAGATGTTATTGGAAAAAAGAAATTATGTTACAGACTACGGACTGGCGTTTAAAAATTTTAAAAAAACTTGTAGATGCAAAATCATTGATGCGGGGCCCCGGGTGGTTGTCCGCTGCTGGAACCGCTACTGGCATTAAATAAAGTCAATTGTATTTATTGTTAAAATAAAATATTTTAAAGATGCCGGAACTGTAGTTTTCGATAAGCTTTGGATATTTTGTTTGTTCTAATAAATACAATCTTGTATTTGAAATTATCTTGTATTTTTTATATTTATTATTTATAACCGGAAATGTGTGCGTGCGTGTGTGTGTGTGTGTGTGTGTGTGTGTGTGCGTGCGTAAATATGAATATCTATATAATATTAGATGTATTAATAATAATTTTACAGTTGTTTGAACGAAAGGCAATTCTCGATTAGCACGCTTTCATTGCATCTAGAAGACAAACGTTTTTCTATTTGATGCAACCTAGAGTCAGCTTTACAGATGACTAGCTGTAAGAAAGGCACGCCTTACGTGAACCGGTTGCGTAAAGCGAAGTAAACCACAACAATTACGGTTCATAATTTCATCCTTGCCTTAAACATGTATTTATGTTTGTTTTTGTGCCTTATTACTTCATCCGGGAGTTTGGTAATTTAGGAGTTAGTGAAAGTATTATGTTTAGAGAAGAATACATGCCGTTTGGAACATATACAAATATTATAACAAGATTATACATTGTAGAAAAGTAGTTCGATGAAGTATCCTATGATAGCATCCTTGGCTTGATGTAACCATCCATAATATTACTGACAATTGTAGATACACAGATACGACGCTCTGACCATGATACCATCTCTCAACCTCTTCTTCCCATAGGCCTAATGGTTAAAGACAATCATCTATAGGATTACTTTACACGAAGGGAAGGTAATATACTTTCAATCAATTATAAAACATTTTCATAAATGCTCTGTTGACGTAAAAAAGGAAACATGACTTCAATTTATTTTCTTCATTAATATTTTTAAAAAAACCATGTGCCGACAAAAAGTTTCGAATAATTATTATAATTATTACATACTTCTTGTATTTGTGTATCCACAGTTATTTTGATATATATAAATAAAATGAATGCAGTTCCATGTTGTGCTTTGAATCCTCCTCAATATCTCTTGTAATCGTTTCTGAACAAATATCACTCTACTTCAATTTCTTTTGTTTTCCATTTCCTCTCCGTTTCTTGGTGATCCATTTTTAAGTTTTTATTATTATTTGTAATACGGTCTCCATTTCTACCATATGGCGGTATCAGAATGTGTAAGTGAATTTCCTACATTCATTATTTCTCTGCTCCTATTCGATTGTATGTGGTCTTGGAATATGGATCTGAATTATTTTCGCTAAAACTGTTTTCTACTGCGTTTATGTTTTTCTTGATGTTCTTGTTTACTGTCAAGACTTCAGTGCCGTTAGATTGTACTTTCCTTCAATGTTGTAAATACAAAGGCTTGGTTCTTTTTACTAACATTTTTTCATAATAATGAACTTAACTGACTTCTGGTGCGTTCTCTACTTATTTTTTGCAATATATATTTTAACGTTTCCATCTTCAGTCATCTCCCAGATACTTTTATTCTTTAATATCCTTGTCAAAGAAATGTTTATAAATGTTCGGCAAATTCGAGGTTAAAAATGGTGGAAATAATGAGTTATATGTTCTAACTCAAAGCCCTACATCTCTACTACTCTTTCACTGTCCAGAATATACCTCTCAAAGGTAATGGGCCAGGGTGTACGGTGGATATGCTACTAAGAACTTGACTACACATCAACTTCTGAGTAGCGTGTCAGGTTTGTTTGACAGAATTTCAAAGACTTTAAAAACAATGATTTCTTAAAAACCTTGATTCTTGCAGAGGTAATGAAGCTAAAACGTTTGCATTAAAACTACGAGCGATCTGAAATCACTTCTAATTAGGCCATGACAATAAACACTCACAACAAGACTTCTGCCCTACAGACAGGCATCGTGAGGTAATTCTCTGTAGGCCTGTATGCAATGTTTTGTAAGAGTTTAATGCCAGACATGCACATTCTTGCACTGGTCCATCAGTAACTGATTAATTAGTTTCCACTTAACTCGTTTCGGTACTACATACATCTTCAGAGTGCAATCCCGGTTGTTCCCCTCTGAAGGAGGCTACCTTCTCCTTAAAGCACCGGTATCTAGGAGAAAAATCTTATAATTATAATGAACTTTAAAAGCTGTAAAAGGGTTTTATTTGAACAGTTTTATTCACTAGCTTTATTGTTATTATAATGAAAAGACAAAAATTTTTATTGCCTCCACAAGGGCGTTGCACAATCACTCATCAATGCGACATCCTGAAATTTTGAGTAAACTCCTTTAATATTAACCGTTGTGAATTGTTTTAAGTAGCTAAGCTCTAACTAACTTGGCCCTTTAGAGGTGGCAAAACCGAGTTTTTCTCCGTGTTTCTAAAATAGTGTTAAATAATAATAGTAGCACACAATCGACATTCACCAAACTCCGTATAATTCACAAGACCCTTTCTAGAAACAATAGCACCTCATTCATTTTACAAGTTGTTATTTAGTCTCTGTGGGACAGTGATCGGTATAACAGCACCAATGATTCGTGTGACACCTCTCGTCTCACTACGTTGACTGATTTTCAGTATTTTAATCAGTACCATTGGTATCTCTTGGCAAAAAAGCACTACTTACTGATATATTTCAGCAGGCACGTTTTGCACTAGATCGGTGCGTTGTTCAATGTTGTGTCTAGTGCACTGAAAAATGCACTGATCTACTTCGAAACGCGTCTGGTGAAAAATATCAATAAGTAGCGGTTTTTTGACACGTGATACCAATGGTAGTAAATTAAAAAACCTCAAAATGTCTAACACAAAAGTGCAACTTTTACTTAGTTTTAACAGTTATCTGTTTGATAGGTAACAACTAAACAGACCTATGCCTGGCTAATTACATTACTTATGTTGCATATACATTAGTTTTATGTTTCTAATACTTCAATTTATCTTTTGAGAATGTTTTTAGGTTTCTGTTATGGCGAAACCTGGGCTATGAAAAGAATGTAAATTAAATAAATGCTTGTTATTATAGTCTTTTTGCAGTTCATGCAAGTCCAACATTTATACATTAGTGGGTTATTTGCTTTAGGCTTAACTGGTTTGTATGAAGAAAATTAACTTGAATAAAAATCATGAATTTATAACCGTTTAATAGCTGCAAGTTCTTTTAACTTTTTCAAGTGTTTTTTCATACTTCATACGATTTTCTAAACCAAACTTTCCTCATTAGTAAATTGTTTCATGAATAAAACTTTCATAAGTATTTTTTTTAAATCAAATTTCCTTATTAAAAAATACGATACATTTTACGAAAGAACATCATTTTCTCACACTATACAGTTTAAAAAGCTAATACTGTAAAAAAAAATAATATTGTTTAGAAAACAACAATTAGAGCAAGTGAAAATCATAATTAATTTCGTTAAGTAAAATTTATAATAAATAATGGAAAATTATAAAAAACAGAACACTAAAATCACAAATGCATTAATACCAAAACAGGAACACAAATAATTCAAATGTATCGAGGTAACAAAATGCGACTAGTGTTTTTACGTTTCCGACTGTTCGACCAGTTTGTTTTCACTGGTCAGCATATTGTGCAAACGTCGACGACTGGTAAACACCAAACCTAATGAATGCCTTCCCCAGACCGAGCAAGATATGACATACTTTGCATTATTCTACTGTAACCTCTCTTTGTTTCCTCTCTCCTTCTCTTTCTTTTACTCTTTCGCTGAATGTTTGAGCTCGCGCACGCGCGTAAGTGTATACGTATGAGCCTACGCGTGTGTAAGCGCTGCTGCGAGAGTTTGTATCCTATAGTTTTGTATCATGTAGTTATTTATAAATACATAGTAAAATATAATAAAAATTTAAACCTCACGCATAGTATTGTGATATTTTGAAATCTACACTCAGTTTTTTCACAATCAAACTATACGTTTAGCTACGCCATATCGATAGTTGCCAATAAAAAAATCATTTAAATAATGAGGAAATACTGATTGTGTGAAATAGTATATCGTTTAAAAAATAAAGTGGAACATAACGGGAATGGTGTTTATATATTCTAAAATAGAATAATTATCCTAAAATATATATATTTTTTTAATACGGATATTTTATCCTTGAATGTCGTTCGTTGATTTTCTCAATTTATTTACAGATAGCCTTTTTGTACAGAGCTAGGATTGATTCATAAAAATTCACTTCTTAATTTTTTCATTATATTTATTTTGTTTAAGTTTCGAGTTATTGTTATTTAACTATATAAATACATTATTGTCATTGTTTTCAATTTCATCAGAATAGAGAATATATAAAACTCATGTCATACAGAAACAATAGTCCTAATCTTATTTATTATAATAACGTTTTTAAATTTTAACAACCGTCTCATAAACAGAACTAAAACAAGAAGAAAAATAAAGACTTAAATGCTTTATATATCTCACTTTTACTAGATTTATTTTATAAAACAAAATTATTGCCAATGAAGTTGGTTAAATAAAGTAGGTTTGCCTTTTTACCTTTCCAAAAATAGCATATCTATAGCGACCTATTCATGAACATAGTGTTGATAGCATTACATCAAACAATGAAATAGTTTTGCCATTATCAGGGTGTATCAGCAGTGTACATTTATGTTTTTCCTAAAGTGTTTTTTACAACAATTTCTTCTAAGTTCTTATTACACCAAAAACAAAACTATCCAATTTAAAAAAACCTACATATATATATATATATATATATATATATATATATATATATATATATATATAATTTACCTGATTTAATAAGAATAATTAAAATTTGTACCGATTTTTAAATTAAAAATCAAACAAATAATATATAATAATTGTTAATTTTTATTATTGCAACAGATTCAATTTCACTGGACTTCAAAACGTTTATTTTTATTACGCCAATTAGTCTATTGAAGGTAA
Organism: Prosapia bicincta; assembly: GCA_036971475.1. NCBI lineage: Eukaryota > Metazoa > Arthropoda > Insecta > Hemiptera > Cercopidae > Prosapia > Prosapia bicincta. The sequence continues at coordinate 115,190,318 of JBAIZL010000004.1, read as the reverse complement.
TTGCACATAATGTAGGTTTCGTTTTGGTTATGAAGGTCGCTCAGAATAATTTGGTTTCAAGTAACTTAAGAGTTGCGACTTGGTCTCATGTCAGATTTCCATTCCCAATTCCCAAGGTCATTGTGACAATTTGTTAACAAATAGGCAATTTTAATGTCCTACTTAACAATTTTAGGTCGTCTGGAGGACATCAATTTTGCAAAACAAAATCTCAGGAACACAAAAAAAAACTAACCAAACTGACTACACGATAAGCACGTCTGACTGGAGCTGGTGAAGGTGTTTTATGCCCATGGGGAATACTTTACGAGTCTCTGCTATTATTGGTGCCCATTGGGTAATCCTCAAAATATCATAAGCTCCTCTTTATTGCCATTCTTCTAAACCCTATGGTTCCAAAAACCAAGGAAATCAGTTGCACAGTTGGAGTTCACAAAGAGTCCTTAAAGGATGTTTAAAAAACGCAACACTCTAAAATCGAATTGAAGGCTATTATTGCTTCATTTTTACAAATTACTGAAAATGTTAATGTGTATAGGATTAGACTAATAGCTCAAATTGGCGATTGAAAAATAAATGCACTAATAACAGAATCAAAAGAAAAATATTTTGTTGGTGTGTGTGTGTGTGTGTGTGTGTGTGTGTGTGTGTGTGTGTGTGTGTGTACTTTAATTAATTATACTTTCTTTGTAATAATCTGTAATAGAGATGAGTATAAGAGAAATATGCCTGAATATCTGAACGCACGAATTATAAAGGCTGAAGATAATTTAAATTGTATAAGGCGAATATACGCTTCAAATACGTCATTAAGCGTCTGAAATTTCGTTAGCTCTAATATCTTTGGAATATGCGACTAAATTATACATTACTCTTTTACAAATGGAATCAATGTTGTCCTCAATGTTGATGTTCAATGTTGTTTAAAAGATAATGAGCAAAATTTGATTTAATTTGACTTCCAAGATTAGATTATCAAAACGTTTTCCTAATTTGAAATAAAGTGCATTATAAGTGGATTAATTTCCAATCTACAAACTAGGCAAACGTTTTCCGAGAACTATTCAGTTCAAATAATTCCATTATAAATACATTTTACTTCATAAAATTTTAAAATATCACACATTTTAAAGAATGTTATTTTTTGAAGCTGTTTCTTCAACACAAATATTTGTAAAACTTCACTTTAACCATATTTCATTAACGGATATAAATTATTCTTGTTTCTCAAAATGTTTATTTTAAAATAAATGACCAGTTTTAATTAGATCAAAGGCAAGTGGTATTATTTTTGTATTATAATTAAATGATACTTAACTAAGTGAATACGTAAGAGTTTACTTGCTCTCATGAGACATGCTTCGTAAAAGAACGATTGTAAAAGAACGGGCCAGCAAGTAAGCCCTTACGTATTCACTTTGTTAAATATCATTTAATTATAGTTTAATCAGTAAATTCAAGGTGATTAAAACAAGCAACATTCAACTTTAATTGTGTTAAAGGGACTATAATAATTATTCGTATTTACAAAATATAGTTTCATTTGTTATATAAGTAGACTACTAATAATATAATTCAGAGGAGTTAACAAAAAAATTTGTGACATACTTAAGACTGTTGTAGAAAGTACAGGTTTTGTTATATAATATTTATTTAAATAAATAATTAATTAAATTTTATTAAAATTTTAAAACTATTTTATTAAATTATTAATTTTTATTTTATTTACCTTTATTCCTTTTTTAAAGTTTGTTTTTAATAAATTAGATTAATAATTTCATTTTATTATTTATTATCAACAAAAATTTGTAAAATTATCTTGGTGTTACACAAAATAAAAAATACGGCTACTAATTTAGTAACTAATTTTACTAGCTGAAATTATTTTGATTATTTTAAACATGTGTGAGTTGTTTGTGCGAAGATAACGGCCTGCAGCAATTCCGAAACGTGTTATTTTCAATAGATCAAAATTAGGTCGTCTCTAATTTCTCATGCACGACCTCTGTATAGAAGCGTTTTAACTATTTTTCCACAAAAGATTGTCTGTAAACACTTGCTTATGTAATACCTATCTCATATAACCTGTAATTACGTACATTTCTCTACTAGCTTTTTCAAGTTATAATGAAGGGGGATAAAAAGTTGTAAATGACAAATTATACTTTATTATCATTAACAACTTAAATTTGTTTCATTTGTTGTCATAATTCTAATAGATTTTTGTAGAAAAACCGTTCAACTATTGTAGAAGATACTTTCATTCATCAATACGGGTGTGGTGTGCCCGATCATAAGCAATGTAGGTGTTTCAATTTATAAAACAAATCTGACACTTTGATTCCATATGCACCAGTTTTGTACAAATTAACATTTACATTTTATTTAAGTCTGTAGAAGATAATACCATATACAGTGATTAAAAAGTAATTAAATTATTAAAACTGTGCAGATTATTTGATTTTGTTCAGATAACAAAGAGTGGAAAAGATTCGTTAGATAAAAAATGGATAAAATTCACGAATATCAGCATTCCAGACTTTATCGATACTGGCGAAAAAGATTGTACTTGATGTTGCAGAATCTTATTATTTTGGGGCATGGAAAAAATAATAAAATTCTGCTGACGCCACAAAAATTTTAAATTTTGAATAAGACAAAAATATTTTAACTTCACAACACACAACGACGTTTATAAAATCAATGTTTTTTTCTAAGATAGAGCACAATTTACAATATACGTATATTACAGCTACAAATTGTTCGGTTAGGATAGGTTTTTTTATAATCATATAATGCAAGAGGTAAACATTTGAATCATTTTTTAAGTGAAACACGGCCACCTTGATCCTGCGGAAACGGATATAAAAAAATGGAGGCCGCATATCTTGCTCAACTTAACAAACTTTATTCTTTATTTTATAACCAAATCCATCTCAAACGGATACTTTGTAACTATATTCTAAGAGTTACAATTCTAATAATAGTACCAACAATACTGTGCACCCATTTTATAAAAAATACCGTGATTTTTATAAGGTCAGTGTGTTGTCAAGTAAAGTTATTTTTTAAAGACATTTTAAATTATTTGGCCCTGAGCACTAAGTTTTATTATTTTCCTCTTTCTTCTAGACTTTCTGGATCACCAGGTATACTTTTATTTTGAAATATAAATTAAGTCAGGCATGCCTATAGTTAGCATCTAATAGTGGCTTCTTCTCATTTTAGTTCTCTTAATTTTTATTGTGTATGGAAAAATTTAACCATCTTTCTGTACTAAATCAGCTGGCTTTTGCGGCTAAAAATATGGGCGATAATAGAAGAAAACAATAAAAAAAATGGTGATTCTTCCAACATTTCACCAATCTCATTTTTGCATACGAACTTGGTAAAACTCTTTGAATTATCATCAAAGCTAATAGGTTTATTCTGGGTATTTTCTCTGCGTCATTTCAACGGTTTCTCAATCTTTAATGAGATTGTGGCTAAATCACATTAAAATCTCGAAGATGACCAATGAAAAATGATTTTATATACAACATGAGAAATTACAGCAAAGATATATTGAAAACGTGTTATCCTGTTATTACCGATAAACAACAAACGCTCAATTATTTTACTTCTGCTTCTAAGAAGTAATCGATCATGACTTTAATAAACAAGTACGAGTAATGTAAACATTTTCAAAAGCAATTCCTACTCCAGTCAACAAAGAAACATTATATTTGAGTTACTTTTTATAAAATAATTATAACTAATATAATTATAGTAACATAACCTATGCGTTAAAACAGCTGTTCTACCACATCACCTAAAACATAAAATCAGTGTTTTATGAAATCATATGTTATCACTTATTTTAACCCAAATGAGACAAAATATTTATATTCAATACCTTGATCTTTTTGTGAAAAATTTTCTCACATATAAAACCAAAATTAAATTATTATTATATTCAAATAATGAGATAATATTTGAAAAAAATGAATTAGCATCAAGTCATCCACTATTGACTTTAAAAAAATGTAGCTGAATGGATGAATAAAAAATGTTTTATTAACGATTGGAAATTTGAACAAGATGTATATAAAATGTGAACTAATAGAAAAACTGAAAAAATACCTATGATTTCGACCAAAATGAGTCTACAGACTGAGAATTTAGTAATACCTGAATTTGATAGAAACAAAATTTGCAACAAATGTAGAATAAAGTAGCCATTTTTATACTAAATTTCGTCATAACCTGTTCAGGGACTGTGAAAGATAATGTCCAGCCCACGCCTGTTTCTCAGTGTTAGGATTTGAAATTACTTACAGAAATACTAATCCATTAAACTATATTTCGAAGCATAATTGCTTTTCGACTGTCTTTATTATTAACAAATCGTTAATATTGTTCGTCATAGTGAAGTCAAAATGGATTCTAAACGATGAATTCTTAGAAAATCAATCGACTTTTATAAAATATGGGAAACTTTTCTTAAAGATTTTACAATGCAACATTTTGCTGGGATTTCAAATTACTATACTAACGTAAATTGTTATAACATTTTTTTAAAGCAATTTTTAAATTGTTTATCAGTTTAATTTGACCAAATTTAAGATTTTTTTCGATTTTCGTTTCGATTTTTTTTTTTAAACCACATAGATGGTTAAAATTGTAACTGAGATAAATAAATGTATTTCATAATATGTTATTAGAAAAAGAAAAAAATTGTCTGCATTATTTCTTCTAATAATGCTTTTTTCTCAATTATTTTGGAAAAATATTCTTCAAAACAAGAATTCTTTATCCACGTTTATTTAACAAGAGCAGTATTACTATAAGAAATGGATTTCGTTTAAAAGATTAAACTCATTTTTGGAGTATATCCCAGAAAATCTAGTATTTTTAGTTTGGCATAGGCTATATACGTACTTTCAACGACAAGACGTCGAGGAAAATATAATTGTATCTTAAAATAAAGAAGAAGTAAATATGAAATAAAATTGTGAATAATTTAATTCCAATTTTGTAAGCTGTTTATATGAATGATAACAGATTTATCAATCGTAAAATCATAAAATTATTAATGAATTAACTCATTTCAATTATAGTAGTTTAAATCATTGAATCGTCTTTCCGTCAATTCTCTATGCCCAATGAAGCTGAAATTTTTAATAACCTTTTTACCTTTAATGCCGGTAGATTAATTTATCGAAAAATTATAGATTAAAAAGATCAAAACAAAAAACCAAACAAAAGATTTGGAATCATCACAAAAAACTAAACAATATTATTCTTTTACTGGGAACATTGGAATTTTGTGCGAATATAACCGAAACAGCTGCCCCGTAGTATATTTTATGTCTACAAAAAACCTAACCTGGTTCAAAGATCTCTCAAGGTGGTGTAAATACTTCCACCTAGGTTATATTTTTCGAGCTGAAAATACAGCTTGGAAATAAAAATCTGCAAAATATAAGTACTTTTAATTTAAAATAGTACATTTTTATGAAAAAAACAATAATATTTAAAAATAAAACATCTTCTAATGTTTTATGATAGTAGGTCCAAATTTCAAAGTCCGTGTGAAACTGAAAAA
>JBAIZL010000004.1:115139731-115179731 GCA_036971475.1 Prosapia bicincta | reverse complement strand
GAGAAATGAACTTTACAGTAAACCAAAAAAACCATGAATGGCAACCTGTTACTAAAACAAGTAACAGAATATTCAACTTTCATTCAGTCTTCAACCAACAATTCCACTTTTTTTACTATTGTAGAAAGGTGTATTATCCACTTTATATGCGTTTTAAATGCGTGTTGCTTCTATCCACCATCAAAATGAATTATGAACAGAATAGTTCAATTTTTTTTTTTTTTTTTTTTTTAGGGAACATGTGAAAACAATGTGACCTTGTTTGGTTCCTGCCCAAAACAATGAGGCACCTATTTTATGTTTGTAATTTTAAGGTAGCTATGGCTTGTATAGTAAAGAAAAAATAAAGCTCTATATACATAACATGATGAAATATCGCTAATAACAACTTATGTAAAGAAACTACTTCGTAAATAATATAAATTTATTTAAAAAAAAATAGCAAAGACAATCTCGTGGCGGGAATAATCTTCCCTTTACCAGTGACACAAAGAGTAGGATAATTGGAGTTACACTAGAGGGGTTATTTTCACTCTCCCTATACCAAGTAAATTCAATGCAGATAAGAGTTAGGACTCCTATAGGATTACAGATGTAGCCAAAGAGGATTACACAAAATATTCCATTATTGTGCAGAAAAAAAATATATGTTTAAAAAATTGTGAGACTGAAGTTTTATATCACCTCCCTACTGATGGCAGATTAATTTAGTTTTTAAAGTGATGAGTACTCTTATTTGAAAATGATATGCAAAGCATTTATTAAAAAAATTATGTGAACAAAGTTTTAAATAAAGGTATTACACTAAATTTAACATTTAGTTTTTGTATTTAACATTTACCATTTGTATTTAGTTTTTGTATTATTAACTGATGTAATTCATAAAAAATTGATTTTTGTAGTTCGTTTCTTGGGCTCACTTTCTTCTTTGTGGTAGCAGCTACTTGTTACGACATGCTTTTATTCCGAAATTCAGAAGCAGCAAAATTGTCTAAAGGTAATTTTATTTTCCTGCTTGCATCTTATATCATCTGAATATAATGTAATAATTTTGTCTTTATGTTTTAAGAGCTTAGGAAGTTGTTCAATAAAAGAAATATTGAAGCCCACTTTTTATAAGTTTTTATAGTTTCTCAATTTTAGTTAATTATATCTATATTTTAAAGAACTTACCCAAACAAAAGAAAGTGTTTTAAAATACTTTCTGTTGGTGATTATATATATATATATATATATATATATATATATATATATATATATATATATATATATATATATATATATATAAAGAACTAAGTCAAAATACAAATACAAGAATTATAATTGAATTTACAATTCAAAGCTTTTTGTTGGCTAACAGTACCAACATCATCAGGAATATTAAACAATTCTAAAGAATTGTATTAAAGAATTCTATTAACAATTAACATCATCAATTGTTTAATATTCCTGATGATGTTGGTACTGTTAGCCAACGAAAAGCTTTGAATTGTAAATTCAATTATAATTCTTGTATTTGTATTTTGACTTAGTTCTTTAATAATGCATATATATATATATATATATATATATATATATATATATATATATATATATATATGCACAAGTTTATAATCAAGATAATAAGGAGGTCTGCACCCTAACACCAGTTGTTTTATTGAACAATATATATAATAATTAATATATATGACATTCAGATATTACACTCATTAGAATTATTTTTAATTTCTTCAAGAAAATAATATTTATTACTTATTGAAATATTATTAATTTTGAATTATTAATATTAATATTCAACATATACTTTTAATTTGGATATGATTAGATATTATTCCATTCTCCAAATAAAAACTTTGGGAGAATATATACAAAAATTAAAAAATATATATATTTTTTTGTCTAATTAGCTCTTTTGAAATAACATTTTAAATTAATAAACTAGTTTCTCCAGCCATCTTTCATTTTCTTCCTATTCTATATTTCCTTCAGTCTCTTATACCTTTTTCTCTAAGTTGGACATTGTGGGGTTAACACCTCTCCTCTTTATTTCTCCCACAAGGATCAGTTTTTTGACTTGGTTTGATTTCTCTGTGAAACATATATGATTTCTATAATAATTTTTGCCCCATTCTATTTATGAAGCTTTGGTGTGAATCCATTTCAGTCTAGATTTAAAAATCATCTATTTTCAAGTATATGCTTTAACTTTGTTCATATTTATTAACACTTAATCTCTATACAACTATCATCACTCTAATTTGTTTGCTTTCATAAAATATTATTTAATTTTTTATTTATTACATTTAAAACTATTTCCGTTTGTTGTAAGTAAAAATTTGTGTTTCAGGGAAATTCGTTAAAGTAGTTTTGTCGTATTCAGTATATCGAAATTTATTGAAACTTAAGAAAGCAGATTCTTCATCAGAACTGGCTGTAATGCATGGTATGAGGACATATTCTATGTGTCTCATTATTCTTGGTCATCGATTTATGTTCTCTTATGGAGGACCATTAAATAATCCACAGTATGTAGAATCTGTAAGTATAACAAATATTTAAAAACTAACTCGCATATATAATCAGTTAGATAATGAGAGTTTTAAATTACTGATTTGTCTAATGCACAAGTTTTATGTAAATAATACAAGTTATAAATGAGATTTAATTTTAATTGTATGACACTTAAAATATAAGAGATTGTGCAGTATTAGGGACAAATTAATTTTGTAATTACAAATTAAATAAATAATTTTTAGTTAAATAAAACTAGTAAAAGTATTATATAAATTAGTTTTTTTTGGAAGAAAATTGTCTGTGATACATTAAGAGTAGATTTATCTCAGAGATGTATGGCCCTCTGCATGACATCTTTCATCCAAACATACACACACCACACACCTTGATTATCCTTACAGACCAGGAAATATTCTAATAAAAATATCTCCATAATGATCCACATCTTCCTCACAGCTTGCCAATTATTATATTTTTAAGATTTATATTCCTCTTAAAACATAGAAAAAATTTTAATACTATATGATATTAGATGAACACTTATATAATGTGTGTTATAAAATATATTAGATATTTCTAGATACTGTGGACTTCCAAAAATGGCTTACTTTATTTTTCATCTTCTTGTCTTCCTTACTCGCCTCTGAAACCATACTTGATGCTCTATAAACAATTTGATCATTCGTAATATGTTCAAAGCTTGGATCATTGGCATCAAAATTAATCCTCTGGAGTTATTGTTCCTTTTGATGACATCACTTTTTCCAATAACGGATTTTGTTAAATTAGTTAAATCATAAGCAGATACTTTTTCTTATTTTTCCTCTGCAGACTTTTCTAAAGTATTTTCCACATGGTTCACTAAACATATTAGCTGAATTCTATGACCAAGTTGACAAAACTGACGTGAGTGAGAAAATGTAATGGTAGAAGGTAAAAGCGGGATGGGAGTGGAGCTTCTGAGGGTTATGAATGTTTCAGTATTTGTGTATTACAATGACTAGAGTGCTTTAGTAAGCCAAAACTCTGTTCTGTCAGTTGTGACTCATACAGTTATTGAGTATTTTATGGTTGCTACACTTCAGTAAACAACAGTTTTTTGTTCATGTTTTTCATTAGAACATATAACTCATCTACCACTAGAATAAAAAAAATTCTAGAAAGACCATGGATAATCCATAAAGAAGATAATTGTGAGTTTACTATAGTTGAGACAATAGAAACTAAGATTAAGTTGAAAATACAGAAATTCGTTTTAAAATATAGGCTATTAATACAGTATGATATTAGACTTTAAACATACATAATTCATTGGAACTACCTCACTTACAAAATTTATATAAATCATTATAACAAAATTGAACTAAAATGAATACAGTAAAACCTCCCATATCTAGATTAATGTGGCAACAGCTAGATCCAGATAAAAAAAATCTGGATATGGGAGGGGTATTTAATGATGTGTCTTTATCCTAGGCAATTTAGAAGTAGATGTATGATTGTTTCAAGTACGAGTAAATAAGTTGTACTTATTGAAGATTGTAATTATATTTTATTAGCAATATAGAACTGTACATAAACTTTAGTTACAAGCCTGTATGCAGACTATACTGTATACACATATGTACATTAAATATCAGTTTTGGTGAAAAAAAGATTTAATAGTGGTTTACTTGTTATGTTGAACACGTTTCTTTGATAAAATATCTCTCCACCTTGGAAAGATTAGACAATCGGCTGCTTTTACTTTGTCTTTTACTTCGACGTAGATGATCAGCTGGTCAAATTCCTAGAGAGCTTAGCTATGTATCATGGTTTATTTTCTTTTGCCATCTTTGGTAGGCGCTGAATGTGTGTTCACTAATTGTAATAATTCTCAAAATAAAGTTGCTTAATTTATTTTCGTATTATCTCCAGATATCAAAAGTTCTGGTTATGAGAGATTTTACTGTTTACTTATAAACCACAATTTTTGCAAGGCAAATAATTAAAAAAGAGTAATTTAAATTTTACATGTGTAGCATTTTGAGATTGAATTGCATAGCCTTATTTGACATTGGGGAAATCTGATTATAGCATGGATTATACTTCTGTGTTAAGGTATTGTGCTACAAGTAAAATATTTCAAATTGTGTTAATAATGTTATAATATATATTCTATTCTGTATAATAAGTTCTAAAATATAAGTTATTACTATTATAATAATGTTGTAATTATAATTTATTTACCAGTTTATTTATTTTTTAGAGGTATCGACATTTTGAAGATGCTTTTCTTTTGAATGGTACAATTATTGTTGATACATTTTTCATTTTGAGTGGATTCTTAACATGTTATATGACATACAAAGATCTGGAGAAGCAAGGGAGACTACGGTTTGTGGCAATGTACCTCTATCGCTGGTTAAGGTTAGTAGTTTGGTAGTAATTTCTATTTTTAAAAATTTGTTTGATTTTATTAATGAAGTTTAGAGGAAGACTCAGTTGTTTTTGGCATTTCTGATATGTGAGTTTCAACCCCTTTACTATAAACTATGTAGCCCACAACCAACTACAATTGTAGACAATAAAGAATCTTGTACAAAAAAGAAATATAGGATTTATTTCAGATCTTATTTATATCCGAAATAAATCTAAAATATTTTAATGAAAATAATAAAAACATAAAACCATCAAAGGCGGTTCCTTATTATTTTATGTTTTGAAAAAAATATTTCTACACCAGTTACTGGTATTATTACCTACAATATTACAAATACATAATAATATACAATAATACTATTATTATTATTATTCAGAATATAATTTAATTAATTATTTTACTCCACTATATATAATGAGATAATAATATCCCATTTTTATCCTTATTTGTTTATTAAGATTATCTTAAGTTGAGCAAAGTGAACATTTTAAATTCACTTTCTCCAAGAATTATAAGTTATGTCATTAACTTACTCTAAATCATAACTTGAAGCTGTAAAATGAAACAATTTTATTTTATAAAACTCTTTCAAAATAATTTATAATTAATATGTAAAAACTATTTTATAAAATATTTTGTATTTAGCCATCATTTGTGGATTTCAAATAGGAGAGCATTAAGACTTTGGTGCTATATGTATAACACAGAAAAATATGTATATATTAAAAATGCATACAGAATAAATATTTCAGTATAGTACAAATATTTCAGTAATTAAAAACTAAAATAACTTTTCTTTATAATATAAAAGCATATACCATTTTTTATAATTAATTTGCATATTTTTCAAACTCAAGAAGAAACTCAACTAAGTCAAGAAGAGTGTTTGCTAAAGCCACATATGCAGAGCTCACTACACCTCAAATTTTGCAACAAAAACATTACATAATTTCTCTCAAGCGACATATTAAAGATATTAGTTGATCATCAACACCCCCTTCAAAAGGTTCCCAGAGAGCTTGGAACATTTGGCGAATCTTCTAGAGGAAAACTTTGTAACTAATGACTTGCCTAAACCTATAAAAATATTTTTTTTTTTTTTTTAACTTTAAATATTAATTCATACAGGTCATTAAATTACAAAGTTTTGTTTTTACATTAAAATAAACGTTTAAACCATTTTTTCTGGTAAACATTCAAATTTGGTTTATACATATTTTTTTCATAACTATGACTATTTATTATCAATCAATGAAATTACTATAATTCCAATTACTGACCTTCTGTTGAATTATTATTAATATTAACGTTGAAAACTACATTTAAATTAAATTTTAAGATGATGGACATTTACAGGATTACACCAACCTACATGGTTATGATTGCTTTTTATGCATTGATACTTCCACAATTAGGAGATGGTCCTTTTTGGCAGGCTAGAGCTGGACTTGAAGCTGAACGGTGTCAAAAGAACTGGTGGGCAAATCTTCTCTTTATAAACAACTATGTAAATAACGATAACTTGGTAAGTAAAAACAAGTGACTTTAGAAAAAGATTAAAAATAGCAAAAGAATTTATACTTTATTTTTAAAATTTTAATTTAATTATATGTTATATTAGCAGTTATATTGTAGGTTTGCACAAGCACATAATATTATCAGATTATCAGTTGAGTACAATTAAAATTTCAGAATTTTATATAATATATTGCTTTGAAATTAAATAATTAAGAAGTATTGCAAATTAAAAAGTTATTAGTAAAAATTTTAATTTAACCCAATCTCTGGCTCTATTGTTTACATAACGTTGGTGTTTCTCTCCACCTTAGTTGTGTAGAAATATTTTTGATATTCAACTTTAGATTGTTGAATTTTGTATTAATTTATAATTAAAATTAGATATTGGATAGTTTATACTTTTTCCTAATGGTAATTGAAACAGTGGATAACATCAATGCTATGGAATTTTGCAAATGTTTTACTGAACTAAATTTGTTTTTGATGTTGTAGTAGTAACTAATTTAAAGAATATCTTGTTCTAAACATAACTGTAATAGTAACAATATTAGAAGTAATCCATTATTACTGGTATTTTTTAACAAATCTCTTTTTTCTAAAACAAAATGGTAATAGGCATATATTTACATTCATGGTGTTCATGTTTCATCTTTTACTAAGCTAAACTTGTGGAATGTTTTTTCTGACATCTCACTGGTCCATGAGCAACCACGTTACCTTACTTGAAGAGATACTAAAATTTATCTTTTCTTATTTCTTTGGAGATGTTAACATAGAAGGCTTACATCTTATTTGTATTACAACTTATAGTCATTCCGTTTGGCCTTGATACCCAGGGGATTAAGCAACTTCTCGGAACTCAACTCACCCTCCCAACCATCTTGCCAGGCCGGCCGATGGCAAACAATGACACACCTACTAGAGTTGCCCCAGAGTAAACCATTTTTTTTTTAATATTTAATTATTCATTTACTTTTCCCTTAATTTTGAATAACGATAAGACAATAAAAAAATTAAAACTATTATGCTCATTACACCTTTATTAATTACTCATATCTATACAAAAACATGTTACACGATTGATACAAAAAACGGCTAAAAAACGTACAAATCAACGATAACCAATGAAGGTCATATGTAATTTGAATATTCCGAATCTTATTGCTGTTTGCCTGTCAGCAAAGAGTCAATTGCAGGAGTAATTGAACCTAGTTTTATACTTAAGTCCTCTTCAACTCTTGTTAGATTGTTTCGATATTAATTTTTCATATACAACATTTCAGAAAAAAAACTCTCACAAAACTAGTGCCAAATGGCATCAAAAAAAGCATAGCTTTTCGGAAGAGCATTGGATCGGTACTCAAATATTTTCACCAGATCCAGAAGTCTACTAATGATTTTTCATTAAAAACATCTATCATGGAACTGGCTTCCGTTAAATCGATAAATTTTCCAGCAGTTCCATATCATTTATTGATGTTCCTGATGAGGTCATGTTCTTCTTGCATACCACCAGTGGTACGCGTACCAAAGGTTCGGAACCCTTACATGAGGAGTCATGTCATTGAGCAATGCACTGACCATGTATGAAAGCGTCTGCTGAGAAATATCAATAAGTAGCGGTTGTTTAACGAGTAAAATTGATAAATAAGTTTTTAATTAATTGTATTATTTTTCTCTTACATTTCCATAAAAAATTAACCTCCAGAAAACTTTCATACATACTGTTATCACAGAAAGCATTTGTGTAAAATGTTTTCCTCTAATTATTTCCCTTAATTATTATTTTTTTTTTTTGTCATGTAAGTGTATAAGCAGCTTTTTTGTTTTTCAATTTCAATACAGCAATTGCATTGAACAACTGAGTTTTCCCATTAATCATTTAAATATATTTTTTTTAATTATTGAAAAGTTTTTCTTGCTTTATTTATAATTGAACAGATATGAATTGAACCAAATTTCAAATTACAGCAGATCACAAACTTTAAAGAAATAATAAAAATAGACCGTATGATTTTTTTTCATTTTTACCTCAACTATAAGTCTTAATTACAATAAAAATATTGGCAAAAATCCCAATACCACAAAATAATAATAAATTGCTAATATTACAAGTTACGAAGGATTAAACCCATGGTTCATTTCAATGGCCATGTTATCATCATCATCATCATCAGAGGTTCCTATTACAAAATTACGATCTAGAACACAATAGTTTACAAACTAGAGTGACAAAGGGTCAGTCACTCTACGTAGGTTATAAGCTGCATTAGCAACAACCTGGTAACTAAAGGCTTGATCATATAAATTTTTTGGTATGTAGTTATTGATATCACTTTGCAAAAACAAATTCATAAATTACAGTAAGTAGTGGTTTTTTATCAAGTAATATAAATAGGTATATATAAAAAAAGCTTCAAGATCTACAACACAAATACTGCAAAATTAGTTGAATTAAATGACGTGTCCACTTCTGGACCCATAATATAACAAATCGTTGAACTCTTCAAATTTTTAAGAAGTTGAAATGGAAATTTTATGTGTTATGAGTTACGTAAAGTTAGTTTGCAGCTTTTTGGCAGTAAATCTTGATGTTTCTGAACAATATCTATCTGTGACTTACAGCATTGAAGAATGTACTGAAAAAATGTGAAATGCATCTGCTGAAAGGTATTAGTAAGCAGTAGTTTTTGGGCAGTGAAATTATAAACAAGTTTTAAATTAGAACTATGAGTATAACAAAAACATTAAGCAATGCCAAGAAAAACCTTACCTGTTAATGAATATTGGGTTAAATGGAATGCACCTATACATTGTCAGTGTTATCTACCTTCAATAAAGAATTTTAACTATTTCATATAGCTGGGCCCAAGTCAATGTATTGAATGACTCTGTTCCTAGTATTAGTAACTAAACTTTCCTTAAGGGTATAGTAGATTCTGTGGGAATTTTAATTATTGCTAACAAAATTTATTATGTTACAGTGCATGTTCCAGTCATGGTTTATTACTTGTGATATGCATTATTTCTTAATAGCACCATTCATTGTGTACATGTTATGGAAGTATCCCAAAACTGCAAAGGCAATTCTTTTCCTTCTTTTATGTCTGGCCATTGTTATACCTTCTCTTATAACATATTACAATGGATATGATGGTGTACTAAAAGTTTACATGAGGTAAGAGTTATTGTTTATTGAAAAATTATTAAAATATGCATTTGTTTCTATTTTTTTAAAAGTATGTTTAGCTAAATATCAGTTCTAAAAAACAATTTTATGTTTCAAAGTAAGCATTCATTGCTTTTCCTACCTGATTTGCTATGTTTGAGTCATTAATTATTAGGAGATTATAGCCTATACACATGGTTTGTTCTAACACAATCATACACTCACCAACACGCAGACACATAAAAAACACAAAGAGAGAGAGAGAGAAAGTGATTGTGTGGGTGCGTATTATATATTATATAATGTATTGTTGCTGTATATACAATAATTATGCTTTGTCATGAATTGAAAGTTTTTATAACAAGGTGTTTTGCCATGAATTGAAAACAATACAAAGGGTAAATACACTTTATATATATATATATATATATATATATATATATATATATATATACTTTTTATCTGTTGGTATACTGGTATTTAAACATTAACTATTTAAAAAATAAAACTAAAATTTCAATGTTATTTTAGCACACTTCTAACAACTCTACAAGCTTTCCTCAAAATATTATTATTATTATAATGCCGTGCTTATAAAGAAAAAAACCATCTGATTTGACATATCTATATTTCGAAAAACTAATAAACATATATTATTACCAACTCTCTAGACTCAAGGGAAATTTTAAAAGTTCTTTTCAAAGGTGTTCAATATGTCCCACTTGAAAGGCATCATATGTCTATGCGGTATTCAAAATTTTCCCTAACTGCAGCAAGCATGTCTTGAGTTACAGCTTCCACTGCTGTTGCTATTCGATTCCTCAGATCATCTATTGTTGTTGGTAATGGAGGCACAAAAACATAGTCTTTGATAAGTCCCCACAAGACAAAATCACTTATAGTAAGGTCCGGTGACCTTGGAGACCAGAAAAGTAAGGTTGTATTATTTCGTCCAGTGCGGACGATCCTTTGGTCACGAATTCTTAGTTATAAAAATTCGCAAACTACTAGATGACAGTGTGGTGGTGCTTTGTCCTTTTGATGAATAAAGTCATTTGAATCAGTCTCCAATTGGGGGAAAAGATAGTTCTCAAGCTTATCAATATACGTTATCCCTGTAACAGTGTTCCCAGCAAAGATAAAAGGGATGTACATCTTTTCCTCTAAAACCTCATAAAACATATTAAATTTTTGAGAGTCTCTCTCATGTTGCACAAATTCATGTGGTTTTTCTGTACCCCATATTCTTACATTATGGGGGTCACCTTTTCATTTAAATGGAGTGTTGCCTCATCACTAAACACTAGGTATGGAACAAAATTGTCATCGTCATAATCTTGCCAAGAACAAAGTTACAAAATTCTAAACATCGTTTTTTGTCATCTTTATGAAGAGCTTGCAGTAGCTGAAATCGGTATGGTTTGTAATCCTTGATGCAACACAACCAGACAGACATTGAGGGCATGTTGAGCTGTCGACCAGCACTGTGAACAAATTTCCTCAGGCTGCATGTGAAACAGTGGCGGATGCGCTCCAGGTCTATTTCGGACACCAGGTGGTTTTCCTTTACACATACAACCTGTTTCTCGGAATTGTTCATGCCATTATCTAATGCTTTGTGATGTAGGATGATCAGCACCATATGTTTTACGAAAATCATGCTGAGCAATTATTACTGACACACACTGCGAAAATCGTAGAACACAAAATACTCTCTGTGATCCAGATGCCATTTTCATTAGAACTGAAATGGACGTTTACTCAAGCACACTGCTGCTACCTAGCGAAAACCATGAAAACTCGAGAGTTTCGTCTTTCTAACATTACATTGTTTGTGCATCTAGCTCAAATAACTGAATAGTTATGATTTTTTAAAAATTGGTTGATTTTTTTTATATGCTGTGTATAATAACAACTTAAGTAGTTCTAAAAGAATTATATGCATTACAACATATGTTAAAACATTATTGCAGTATATACTATGAAATAAATATTTAATTTTATTTATTAATTACTAAAAATAAGATTTAGAATATCAATAACAATAACAGTAACAATACATTGAATTTATATTATACATTAACTTTATTTTGACAGCCTGCTGAAAGATCCCACTAAGAATGAACATTACTACAACTTTTATATCAAGAGCCATAATCGAGCCATACCTTACATTTTGGGAATTGCATCTGCTTATTTATATTTTCATCTTAAAGCAATTAAATACCGGGTATCAGGCGTAAGTATATTTAAAAATATGTTTTTAAAACATTTATAGTTTTAATTTAGTTTAATAGAATCTCCTGAAAGAGAAAACAATGATGAGAAACAAGTAGAGGAATAAACGTTTTATGTAATTAGTAGGGTACGTGATTATAGGTTGTAGATATTTAGAAAACAAAGCTGTAGGAAGCAAATGCCTGTAGGACTTTGAAAGTGTCAATACAAATTTATAAAATTAGTATGTAATTACTAGGTTTAAATCAACATTGGTCCAATGGTACTAATGTATTCTTAGATTGATTTTATAAATTTTAGTTATCTTGCTCTTCTCAATATATGTACCAAAATTAGTTCTGAGATGTGACTTGTGTCTATAAATCATTAATATATTAATATCTACCTACTCCACCAAGGTGATAAGTAAACTTTAGACTTTGCCAATTTGGTCTGAAAAGGGAGATTGGTCACCCCCTTTAAGAATTTAGATATCCCTTTCCTAAGTTTACTAACTTTTGATATATTGTATAGACATACTTAGGTAGTTCAAGACTGAGTTTATATACGTCACATTTTTTGTTTCAAATTCTGTAGTTTTAACTTTTTCTTGTTAATTTTAACATACATAGTGTTGAAATTTGTTAAGAGTTCTACTTCAATCAATTTAAAATTAAGTAAATGTACATCAGATAACTTGTATATAATTTTGAAATATGATATAAATCAGCAAAGTTTAACAAAGAAATACTGTTGCATGTAGTAATTATCTGTTATAATAAGAAAACACTAGGGATTAATAACAAACATGGAATTCCCAATTCGATATTATAACAGCTACAGGGTAAGAAGTATTAAATGTATGAGAACCATTCAGTTTAGAATAAATGCATACAGTACTAGATAATTTTATCACATATTTGCCCAATATCGATAAAATAACAGTATAATAGTAACTGTAATAGTGTCAATTAGAGACTAGCAACTGTTTGTCAGTTTACTACACATGCAATTAATGTCAGTTTATTCTTTAGATTTCTCTACCTTAATAGATACATTTACAAATAGTTACCTATGTAAGCCAGTCATGGAAAAATAAAATTTTGACTGGAAATCCCCCACTAAAGATATCATCTCTGTCTTGGACCAAATATCATAATGGTCAACTTGAACCATGGCTCACCTATAGAATAAACAATATAACAGTTGAAGAGATTGAGTTTTTTGACAAATCTATTTATTATTATTTTGAGGATGTATTTAGTAGTGTAGAGCTAAATTCAAATTGTATAAAACATAGAAAAATCTTCTGAATTTATAACTCATGAAAAAGAAACAACAGCTTAGAAAGAAAATAAGAGAGGCTAAAAGAATTTAGAATCCAAGCAGAACTAACAATTTTTATATCAATCTTTACATAGGTTGATTCAAGATACAAGCAAGAACAAAATATATCATGAGTCTATTGGATCTAAATTAAAGCATAATTTGATAAGGATACCTATTATTATGTAACATCATCTACCAATCACATCTTATCAGGATGTCCAGCTGCTCTATCAGGGATATTACACTTGGAGACATGATAGGGTATTGATCATCATAAGAGAAGCCATAAATAACCCTGTCTATTGCAATCACAAAAAAACATCAGACAGAAAAACAACCTAGCTTTCGTTTGGTAAAATGTTGAGAAATTAGTTAATTAAAGATCAGACCTATGCATCAGCCTCCTGCTGAAAGAAAGAGTGATGACTGAAATCTATTTACGGATATAGATAACCATTGTAACAGTTGAGCTTTTGTTCCTGGGGTAAGTATATATCAGGGCTTTATTAAAAATTTATGTTAATTACTAATTAACAAATTAATTACCTTACTTACCCAGGGCTCTATCTAGTTCTCCGTTTCCAGCCAGGCATAATAATGTCTTTCTGTAAACAATCTTCCGATATCATTGGAAGGTAGAACTAGGTTACTTGGGAAATGAAAATATAAAGTTTTAAATTACATAGTTATACAATTTATTAATCAGTGACAAATTACAATAGAACAAAAGACAGCAATGTGTCGAGTAATTTACTTTTAATTACTGCTAGTTATTCCATACATTTGAATTACTTATTGAACTTTAAAATTTATATATATATCGACAAGATAGTAACTTAATATTTTCAATTGAATTTTTAGAAATGAATATTCAAAGGACAATTTCTACCGTTCATGTGTTAACCGTTTATCATTTAAAATTCAACTTAGTTAACATTAAAATACATTTTCTTTGTTATTATCTAAAACGTACCTGGTTGTGCACTAATAAAACACTTTAAAAGATTACATATTAAAGATTGCCCATGGCTTTTGGAATCACTAAACACTTAACACATAGCTCTTGCAAATCCGCGCACTTAAACAAAAATTATATAAACATTTACTCGTTTGAAAAACATAAATTATCGCTTCTGACTTCTTCTTTTGTTGCGTTAATAAAATTCGGTACCGGCCTTGGCATCTAAAATTTTGAATACTGGAAGCTTATAAATTTCTAAGTTATGTCCGAAAGTGCCATTACGTCCATCTCGATTGACGACTTTTGGAGAAGTGGGCCTACTGAAGGGACAAGCCAGCGGAACTTTCCCACCCTCGATTATTATTTCGAATTTTTCGATTGGTCCGTCAGATCATGCGATATCAGACCATGTTACGTCACATGAGGTGATGTGAGTTTTTTTTTAGTTAAGCTACCAACTCGTACGATATTTTACATTTTTACCCGCTAGGGGTGCTACCATCTATGCTAGCTTTTTACAAAGTGCACCAAGAAACAAAAATTTTCTTTTATATTGGAACGATATAATTATTAAATAAAAATCAAATATATAAATGAATTTATATGTAACACCTTATTTTTAAGAGTGTTACACCATCACTATGAGATCCCTCAGGATGTTTCAACTACAAAACAATGTACTGTTTTATTATCCCTGTCTAGAAAATGTAAATGTGTTATTTTGATTGAATAAACTGTTTTGTAGGATCTAAATATTCCAGTACAACATAAAGTTAAACTAAACAGATACGCAGAAATTTGTTCAACCATCAGACAAGAAGGCTATAAATGTCTGTTTTGTGCAGTAGAGGTTGGTGCTAGGGGATTGCCTGTCAAATGTCTATAGAACTGACTAAAAGATCTGGGACTAATAAGGCGAAAGAATACTAACTAATTTTTTACAAAGAATATGAAAGATGGCACTGGAATCTGCTTACAGATTGTGGCCGAGAAGGTTTGAGTAGTAGATGCCCAGCGAAAGGAGAATTGCGGCTACACAAAGCGGCGCTTTAACCACAAGGCTGGTTGAACTGATTGATACAGGCCTCAGGTCCTAACTGGGTAAAATAAGATCAAAAGTTTCAAGAAAGAAACATAACACTTATTGAGCCTCTTTTGAGTGATACTGCCATATGCTTCATTAAATTAAAATTTAAAAAACCATAAAAATTCATTTATGTTACAAAGACTTAATGCCTTTCATGTGCTATGTGACTACATTGATATTATAAAACTTTTACTGCTGTACAATTTATTATTTTATACCTTATTTAATATGCTGGAATAGTTTGTCAGGTAATTATTAACTCTATTAATTTAAATATTACACTACTGTAATGATGACTACTCCTCAGAAATCTTGCTGCTATGAAAAAAATTTAAAAAATCTAAGATTAATGATTGTGACAAACAATTTTTTTTAAACTGAAAATTTTGGACAAATGTTTCACAAATTGGAAGCTAGTGAAAGTAGTCACATTGAACCGACGAGATGTAAAAGACGTCAATTGTGTATCAGAAAATAAACCATAATGACTTGTTATTTCTCTATCAATTTCAAGAAATTTATTTGCTTCAAATATAGTACAGTAATTGTCTAAGTTATGGATTTGCCAGAAATAAAATAAATTAGTTTCAAGAATCAACAATTGTAAATACCTATTTCGGTGTAGGAAAAAACAAGATCAACAATTGTAAATACCTATTTCTGTGTAGGAAAAAAACAAGAAGAAGAGTTCAAAATGTTTTTCAGATCTCAAAGTCTGGCATTAGTGATCTAATAATTTAGTGTGATGGCAAATTCCTAATATCAAAAATTAAGAAAATAAGTCATTAGGTAAGAGGATTAAAATAATCTAATAATTATCTAGCTCGTTTCTTCTTATTGGAAGTAAATTTGAAATTATTATGTCATATCTAAATTGACCATGACAACTAATAAAACTTAGTCAAAAATTTAGTAAATAAGAAGACCTAAATATATTTATTACTTATGAGATATATGCTATCAGCAAACAGATGGTATAGCTAATTAAAACCAATGAGAACTGATAACCTTTTCAAGCTGGTAATAGAAAAGGACATAATCTGGTAAAATGAAAAGAGGAATGCCAAAAATATATGAGGGAAGTCTATATTAGAATGACCAAAACTAAAAGTAGTAAAATAGAATATCAAACAGAGAATAAGAAAGAGAGAAGTAAGGTGAATTCGAGGTTTGGAAAGTAACGTAATTTTCATATAACACATGACAAATATGGTAATTTACATATAAAAAAGTTACAAGAGATTAAAGAGAGTGCCTACAGACTCTTCACTCTTGGCTAACTTTTGGTGTATACACTTTGTAGATAAAATATTGATTTACTATAAGTTACCTATCATAAGGACTTTATATAATCATACAGGATTTATTTACATGCAGGAGAATATTTTTCACAACCTTTCTCAGTTTATATCAAAATTGTTTCCTTCAATGTGTTATGTATTTTAAATGTTATTTACTATTTGTACATAATTATAATAAATTCATTTCTTATACTCCATATTGCAACAGCTACTATCATTAAAATGTATTGTTCCTATATTTTACTTTTCATATACAACATATTATTTACATTTCATTAGTTACTATCATATTAACAAAAAATATTTCGAAACTATTGTAACACTAGCAGTCTTACTTGGAGAGATAAAATATTATTTTTTAAAAAAATAAGACGTATATATTATAACAAATTAAAAGTGGATTTTTCATATTTCTTCTGAAATTACAGGTTTTAATGAATCAAATAAGAGTGGATCAATAAATAAAAGTATTATAATGACATTTTTAAAGTATGTAAAGAAAATATTAGAATTTTTCATCAGTGTTTTTGTCTATTTGACAAGACTTAAGAAGTTTTACCTGGAAATATCGTAATATGAACAAAAATACAAGTTTTGTTTTAAATCAAAACTTATTTAATCTTACACCCTAATAGAGAGTATAAGAGATGTAATCCCTGTTATAAAGCTATAATTTTTTACTTTTTTTATAGAAGGCTTGGATTCCTATATCATACTAAAGACAATAAAAGACTTTAGTGCAATTTTACCTTTAAACCAAAAAAATGTAATATGCTGGATACAGGATTAGATGGAGAATTTAGAATATATTGTCAAAAATATATTTTACTATAATTAAAAATTACTTAACTAAGTGAATACATAGGGCTTACTTGCTGATGCATTTCAAAACAATGTAGTCAGTACGGTTCTTCCTTTCAGTAGAGGCTTTGCTTCGTAAAAGGAACGATTGTTTTGAAACGCGTCAGCAAGTAATAAATGTCCTATGTATTCACTTAGTTAAATAGTTTTTAATTATAGTTACATCAATGCATTCAAGATAATTACATCTGAAACTTTTATATATTTTACATTTTGAATTTGTATAAGACAATAATAAATTTGAGCGAAATATAAATTAAACTAAAAAGCAACAATTGTAAAGAAAAAATTATTACATTTTAATATTTTACCAAACAAATTAACAAGTCAAACTTATAGTTTAAGTAAATTTATGAAAAACTTATTGAAAAAAACTCTTACTAAGCAGTCTTTGTCGGTGTTTAGAGACAGTGCCTCAGTAAATTTTTCATAAATTTAGTTCAATTATAAGTTCGGTTAGTATTAATTCATTTAATAATAACTTACAATTTTGCTGATTGGCATGAACAATAAAATTAATGAATAAATAATAATAACAATACTAATAAAAACATTAAATAATGTCTCTTGTGAGTTTGCAGTTTTCTGTTGTACATCTTGAGGTTTTTCTATAATTACACTTTTTGTATCAACCTGGTAATAAAACCATTACTTACCAGCAGGTATTTTTCAGCAGATCGTTTAGCACTTGTCGGAGACTTGTGTGTGAGTCAGAACATTGAACAATGAGCTGACCTAGTACGAAACGCAGCGCTAAAAAATATCATTAAGTAGTGGTTTTTTTGCCAAGTTGATACCAAAAGTGAAATCTATTGTGAGTGCCTGAAATACATTTTATATCTATAATTGTGTCTATTAAATAAAATATATATTATTCAGTTATTTAATATTTTATTGAAAATCTCTTGTTATTAATAATATAATAATATTTCATTACAAAAAATTAGTCTTATGTATTTTTTTCAGTTACATGTAAGAATAGGAAGTGTTGTAGGCACAATATCAGCAGTAGCTGCTTTATGTATGGCCTTTGTTTTCTACATACCTGGTTCTTCAATCAGTCCAATCTTTCATGCTTTATATGCATCTATCCATCGAGTGTTTTGGACATTACCTATGTGCTGGTTAATCATTGTTGGTGGAATCAAAGGTTTTGGTAAGTACTTATTTGAACTTCATAACGGAAATATTTTATTGAGATATAATTATTATTATTATTTCCTTTACAAATACATGGTAACTGACATTTTAAAAAGTAAATAAAATTAGTGTTTTGAACTCTTTTCAGTATAAAATTATCAATTCTACATATTAAGGACATATAAACTTTACTAAAATTTTGGAAAGCTTTGTCTAAAGTAGCATATTGCAGAGATAATGATCACAAAGTGGGTAAAAAAATCAAGGCAGGGAGGAACTTTTTCATAACTCTAGTGCACATATGCAACATACTGGCTGGCATATTTTATAAGAGTAATACTTTCATTATAAAATACCAAGTTTATATATAAACACACAGACACACATACACATACACACACACACACACACACACACAACATTTTATGACAATCCATACACTCATTCATTTATGTTTTCATAAAAATTATTATTTAAAAGTTATAAGTTAATAAGTAACAAATAGTAATAAATTATTACTTTTATACAGAGCTAGATCCAGGAATTCATACTGGGGGAACACATCAGCTGCGTAACAAACCTAAAGGGGGTTAGCTATGCACACAAGAAGGGGTTTGGTTATCACAACAATAATATAATGTAATTAAATATTTAATTTAAAGCTTAATGAACAACACTGTCTTTAAACAATTAACTCCTATTTACCAAGTAAAAGTAAACTTTTAAATGTACAGTTATTTTCAAAGAATGCAATTGTATCTAGTATAAAGTTTGACTGTCTGAAGGAGAGGCATGTGCCTCTTATGTTTACCTGAATCCACCAGTGTCTCTATATATGTTTAATAATTGATCATTAATTAATTGTTAATGGATATTCCAGGTATTCTAGATAAGATTTTGAGTCTTCGAGCATTAGTGCCCTTCAGTCGATTAACATATTGTGCATTTCTTGTCCACTCCTTTGTTCAGGTCTACACAATAGCAAATCTTCGTAATCCTCAAGATATATCACACCCTAGACTAGTAAGTAATTTAATATTTTACACTTTCATCAAATGTATGTGTTAGTATTATAAATAAATAGTTTTTAAAAGTAGAACAAAATCTTTTTTGAACCCCCTTTTTCTAGAACCCCCCTTTTCATATTCTCAAAAAACATATAATTTTCTACAAAACATTTGTAAACAGCAGAAATATTTTTAAAGGAAGTTTAATATTCACTTGATTTGTTAATAGCACAATATTTTGAAATTGTGTATATACATATAATAGTTAGAATGTTTTGAATTTTGTTCTAAAAATATTACTGAAGTTCCCATTATTGTGTGTGTGTGTGTGTGTGTATGTGTATTTGAGTGTTGTTTTGTTTTTTGATGGATACAAAGAATTTGGAACATTATGTAAATTTACTTATGATTATGCAAATTAATATTACTCTAAGTAATAATTTTTCAGTATTTCAAGAGTAAAATTACTGACTAGGAAACATGAATTTTATTTATTCATACAGAAAATTAAGGAAGGACAATATTAATGATCTCTAGTGAAGTGTTTGTAAATATGGGTAGAAATGTTTAAAACTGAGAACAACTAAAAGATAAAACTTGCTATTTCTGTTGCATCTTTTTTTAGCTAAGTTACAGAATATATACAGACATGTAAATCTTTACTATAGCGGTATTTCTTTTACAGTGGAACATCGATGACCATAACAGGACTGATATTCAATCCTATCAGTAATCAAAACTTATTTTGCACTCTACACTATGAACTATTTTTATGAAAATCGTTAGATAATACATACTTGGGTTGGTTGAATTCCTAGTACAGTATTGTTTTGTCAATTGCATGCATTTATTGTTTAGCACATATTTTCTCTCGATCTCTATTATTAATTCTACAAATTACAGTATGACACAAGCATCATTTCTTTTTCTATTACTAAAGACTATTGAAAAGGGTGGATTATCTCTGTTGATTTAATGCACTGCATAGTCAGTTTCATTTTTTTACAGTGTGTTTCTAAAATTAAAGTTTCATCACGTCAACTTGTTAAATAGGAAACATTTTTGTCTAACTATTAAAAAAAATTGAAATAAGAAACAAACTTTCCAAAAGAGAAAGACCTACATCTTTTCTAGGAAACATCTTCAATATTGGAAAAACTATGATATTTCATAATGGATCTAACAAATTTTTTTACAAGAATTTGTTATTCAGCTGCAGTAGCTACAACATAACTTATTTTTATCGAATAATATAAAGAGTTTTGATGGACTATAAAAGTGGGTCATCTACCAATAGAAAAATTACCAAATTCTTCTTGAACTATTGTTTCTAGTGTACTGCACTGTACTCTTTTTACAATATATATTTAGAGCATAGGCAATTAAAAATTTATAACAGTGAAAGTATGTTTTACACTGTACTTTACGTATGTGTTTTAAATAGTGTCAATTCAATATTTAATAAAAGTATAATCATAGTTCTTTCAATAATAAAAGTGCCACATTACACTTGAATAGTGCTCTAGTATATAATAGAGGACTGTGACTCTAAAAGGTGATTTAATTAAATGTAAAGGTGCATAAATATATTTTTACTGACATTATTAAATATTAGTTAATTTATATGCAAAAATATATTTTTGTGGGAAAAAAATCATGACCAAAGTCTTTGTTTTGGTTCTAGAGATATATCTGGAATATATATCTGGAGTATATATCTGGAATATATATCTGGAGTATATATCTGGAGTATATAAATCTAGAGTATTTATCTGGAGTATATATCTGGAATATATATCTGGAGTATATATCTGGAGTATATATCTGGAATATATATCTGGAGTATATATCTGGAGTATATATCCGGAATATATATCTGGAGTATATATCTGGAATAGAGTATATCAACTATTAGTACTGAATCAGGTACAAACTTGTTCTGTTTTGTAGTTTTTGTGTTGTACATCTTGAGGTTTTTCTATAATTACACTTTTGGTCCTAATTTGGCAAAAAAAAACCACTACTGATATTTTTCAGCAGACACGTTTTGCACTAGGAGAGCATATTGTTCAATGCTGTAAGTCACGAAAACCACTGCTGTAGTTTTTTTGCCAAGTTAATACCAAGAGTGTAGTTCTGATTACTGAAGCTCTACTGTATTCTGTACTTACTCATTTAAAAATGCAGACAGTTTAAGCTAATTTTATATAGAAAAAAGTTATCAATATAAATATTTAAACATTGTAACATTGATTTTTCAGTTCTTGATGGCATTTGGTGATATTGGTGCCTCTTTTATTTTTGCCCTTGTATTGCATTTATTATTTGAAGCTCCAATAGCTTCTGTACAAAGGATGATTATGAGGCCAAACAAGCCACGTAAGTTTATTTTATTTATTCTGTATATTTGAGTTTTTCTTAATAATTACTCGTGTTTAATTTCAATTTGCCAAAATATCTGCTTACTGATATAGGACATAAGACATGTTGAGCAATACACTGACTAAGTGCAAATTCCATATGCTGTGCTATATCAGTATTGTTTTTTGCAAAGTTAAATTTGTTTACTAGTTTTTAATATTTCAAGTTGAAGCTTTTTAATATTAAAACTTGCATCCAAGCACACATTGAATATTAACACTAAAAACATTTTGTACAGTTCTTGGTTTGTACATCGTCAAGTTTATATTAATATTTACTTAATTATTCACTTGGCAGAAAACCACCACTTACTGATGTTTTTCAGCAGTAGCGTTTCACACTTATTCAGGGCATTTGAGGCATTGTTTTTCAGGCATTGTATTCAGGGCATATTCAGGTGCATTGTTCAGTGATGTGAGCTGTCAATGCAATCCATTGGTCATTTAGTGGTATCTTCCAACTAAACTCGAACTTTTTAAGTTGTAATTTAAACTAAAATTAGTTAATAAATATTGATCCTACTTAAAATTACAAGAAAAATGATACCAATGATGTAATACCATGATTTACCCTAGTAGTTATTAGTCACTTCAACATAATATAATACTAATACAATTAACACATTTTTATTTCATGTTATCCATTCATGAACAGTGCCAATAAACTGTACATTGTTTGGTATCAATTTGTCATCATGATGTGCAAAATTAATTTATGCTAAAATTTCTGAGGTGTGATATCAAAATTAGAGTTTGATCAAGAAAGCACCAGTGACTAATAAATGCTGGAAGGAATTCAGGCTGTCATAATCCTCTGTCTTTGTGTGAGTGAGGACTGTGTGTGTGAGTAAGCCTTCCTGGCATTCATGGGCACTTGCATTTTGCTATTACTGTAATGATCCTCTTTTGTGTCCTGTGATAAGAAACTTTTGTGATTTAAACAAATCAGTATGCACTACATTTGAATTTTAGTTTAGACTTTTTGAAATACATATGTACAGTAATGTAAAAATATACTTTCACTAATTCACAGTTTTAAACTTTTAGTAACCTAATGCTAAGCTAATTCTTAATTACAAAAATAAAGATCATCAAGAAAATCAGTAATTTTTCATTGAATTGTAAATGACTTCTTTTTATAGGCCATTAAATTCTTTATATTTTTTTATTAAAAGGACTTAAGTTGCCAATATTATAAATTTTTACTAGAAAAGATGTGGATCTTTCTCGTTTGAAAAGTCTGCTCATAATTTCAATATTTTTAAAAATATATAACATATTGTTTTTTCTATTTGATAAAGCTACCATTATTAAATTTTGAATTTAGAAAAGCGCTTAAAGAAGATATTACTTAGTGGTTTCTTGGTAGGGACTAATATTTCTCAGATGACTCATAATGGAAGCCACAAACTAAGTCTAAATTACTGACATTTTCAATTATTGACATTTTGATCATCTGTAATTATGACAGGTAACATTCTTAAATCATTAAATTATTCTCAGTCTTACATAAAAACAAAATGAATTATTGAAATAATTGTATGACTATTTTTTTGTCATTTTTGTAGTTGTTATTACTAGCTTCTTTCAGTTATTATTTACTTTTTGTATTTACAAAAAACTTCTACCTTAGTAATATATTAAAATTTTTTATTGTTTTACAGATGAGCATAAACCTAAGAAAGTTAAACCTGAAACAAATCCTGCTTTTGTAGCAGAATCACAGCCTCCTTCATTAAATCTGAATAACTTGGATCTTTCTCCAGATAAGCTTCCTAATATTGATACATATATTGAGCGTGAAAGGCTATGATCAAATCTCTCATAATTTATTTTATTTTGTCTCTATTAAATAAGGAACAGAATAACCAAAAAAGTTGTTCCGATGCAGTATTTCTAGGTTTGATCTCTCAAATTTTCCCTAAACTCCTAATTTATTTCTTTTTGTTTTTATTATGAAATCTAATATCTTAAATTGTTATTTACCATGTTGAAATCTGTAACCATTATTCCAGCTATATTAGAGCCTTAATTAGAACATAAAAATATTGAAGCAAAAAAAATATAATTATTTATTACAATATTCAAGAAGGATCAATGACTGATAGTTAGGCTTAAAATCTATTTAAGTTAAGGTACTGAATAAGTGTAAGGAAATCACAACTTGTTTTGTATTTCCCTGTTACCGCAGTCTGCATTATAGATTTATGAAATATTTCAAAGTTAATTTAATTATACTTAAATTGAATTCATGAAATATTTTACTAGAAAATTTCCACAAACATAATAAATTTAAAACCTAATATAACTTTAGGGTTAAACATTTTATATATCATTATTACAATTTACTTTTCTTCATTGCTTGCAACTACCGTGATAAATTTTTTTATAAATCTCATGTCATTAAACAAAATATTCCCTTTAAAAAATTTTGTGTTAAATATTATTTTACTTTTATATTTATTTCATTATTCATATTCTTTCTTGAATTTCATAGTTCATTACATTCGGTGACACTTAATTAATCACTTTTACATTAGTTTATGATTATCCAAACTTTAATTTATTTTGTAAATTTGTAAAAACTTACATATTCTTCAGTTAAAATATCTGTTTCAGAGTATTACATAC
Organism: Prosapia bicincta; assembly: GCA_036971475.1. Lineage (NCBI taxonomy): Eukaryota > Metazoa > Arthropoda > Insecta > Hemiptera > Cercopidae > Prosapia > Prosapia bicincta. The sequence continues at coordinate 115,155,154 of JBAIZL010000004.1, read as the reverse complement.
CAAAAACCTAATGGCATTTTTAATTATTTTTAAAATAATGCATTTTGTTTTAAAAGTGAAACAGTTATGAAATAACTAAATTGTTATTTTTTATAAAGCAATATTAATTTACTATATAAATTCTAAATAGAAACTCACTCCTAAAAAGTATTTTCTGGTGTTTTAAAATTGGGTATATTGTTTTTATTTTGTTCTTTTATAAGTAAAATAATTTTTGTGGTTTACAACAAAAATACCGTATAAAAGTAGTTTTGTGTGTTATATTAGTTTATCCTGCCAGTGTATTCAGTACCCTTCAAATATATGTTTTTAATTTTTTTATTTACATACCTTTCCAAATACATATTATTGTATTTTTTTAAATATGAAATAAGATTGCAGACAATTTAAAATTATACTCATAAAATATTCAAGTAATTGTATCATTGAAACTTGAATAAAGAAACAATTATGTTAGAGAAACAAAGGACTTTTAAATAAATGGAAATTCTATCCTGTAATCTTTTGTTTTTCACCCACTGAATGAACACCATTTAAATAGAAAAATAAGGAAGTAATGTAGTAAGATTCTGAATAAATGTGTACCTGACTTTTTCTAACTAATCTTATCTCAATTATGTATTGCTAATTAATTAATATTACAAATATTTTTAATGAAAATACTCATATTAGCAACGAAATTAATATTTGTAGTTAAACAAAATAATTGTATATATAGTATATTATGTCTATGAGTTGGCATGTATAATATTTTGTTTTAAAATTGTATTTTGCTGTAAGCAAATATTAAATATAAATGTTTAATATTGTTTTACTATTGTTTCAATTATTGAATTCCTACTATTAGTTCATATTCTCCCTATATACTTATAAATTTGTCCTTGTTCATGTACATTTGTATATCTTGTTCAAAATTTCAATCCTTAATAAAATACTTTTTATTGGTCAGCTCAAGTTCAAACACATTTTTTAATACTTGTATTGGATGATACTTGATATTAATAAAGTATTTTCAAATATTAATTAAATATAACTACCCTAATTGATTTTTAAATTAATTTTGCTTTCTATCTTGCCACTTAATATTGTGGTTCAGTCATATGCATATACATATTTATATTTATTGTAATTATTTTTAAAAAAATGTAAATAAAATAAAATTTTTTCTTGTTGCCCTACGATGGAATGCTATTGACTTTTAAATAATATTTAATTTATTATGATTTTCGATTTATTTGAAAATATAAATCACATTATTTTAAGCAAAAACCTATGTTGTTATTAATATAAAAACTTTTTTTTTTAATTTATACTTTCACAGGAAAAAAATACTATATTAGACAACATTGTCAAATAAAGCTTAAACGACAATGTTTATTAGATTGATATTCAGCTTAAACTATTTTTTTACTATAAGTGTTAATTATTGTCATTCATCTTGATTTTATGCTGTATGTTTACAACTTCATAAATTTTGTGTTTAAATATATTGCATTTAATTAATTCATACATTAATGGATGTTTTCTTATATGTGCATAAAATCTTCAAATATAATAATATATTCTCTTTAGAGATTATTTTTATTACCTTGGATTGCACAAGAACGTGCAAACGTTTATAGAAAACGTTTATAGAAATGCAGATTTATAGAACATCAATCAGTACTAGGGCTAACATTGCAGCTAATAACTATTTGTTTGTTTGTTTTATTATCAACAAGGCTTCTCGAAAACATTGCTAAATCTAATAAATTATGTATTTTTAACACAACTGTGTAAGAATAATTTGGAACAAATATAAAGACTCGAACTTAAAGTTTTCTTTTGAGAAAGCAAATAATGTTGTCGATTTTACAGATTTTCATGATAAACTATTTACCACATTTTAAGAATACTGATTTTATAATTTCATAAGAATATATAAAACCAGTTTTTTTTCCCTTTTTCATACATGTAATAACTACAAAATAATACTAAGCATACACATAAAACATTTCTACTTTGCAGTTGCTAATTTCACAATTTTCAGCAATATTCGATCTGAATCAAAATGATTTATCCAGATTTGTTACTAAAAATAAAAAACTATATTTTACTTTTTTTTGTATTGTCAGCACATTATGTACACATAATCACAATATGGTCATTACAGACTTTGAGGTCTCATTTCCCTTATTTCTCTCTTGTCAATTTATCAAGTGTGACATGTAACATCTACCAACCTTGTTTCCCTTGAACAGATATTTAGATATTATTTAATCCCAAGAAATACTTTTTCTTGTCTCTTAATAAAAATTAGAATACTTTTATCAATTTCTAGGATACAGATTCTCTGATTTTTTCTTTGAAAATTTCAGGTAGTTCATACATTGGAAGCAACTTGTTTTGTTTTCTCTAACCTTTTTTTACCTATTTGATTCTGGGACTTTACGCATGGGTATCTCTCTGAGTTCTGGCATCTGGTTCTAGGGTGCCAGATTTATTGAAAATGATTTATTGAAAATGTTGGGCTTTTACAAAAATTACAGACAATTTTTATTTATCAATCTATTCTCATGAATCTTTTTTTAATATAATTATTTCAAGACTCTGTTATAACATACACTTACCTAGAATTATAATAAACATCCAAACAAAATATTTATGAAAAAAATGTTACCAATAAACATTTTACCAAAATTTTCTGTTTCCATTTTATATAGAGTATATAAAATTAAAAATCAGTTTCAAAATAAAAGTAACCTGTGTTTGACTCATAAAAATGAGTTGTATTAAAAAATTTGTTGTCAGTTATGTCAATAAACAACTGATATACAGGTTTATAACTAAACAATGCAAATTTAGTTCCACAGGTGCACATCGCAAAAAACTCATGAAAATGTATAAAAATAAAACGATTTTTTTTTCATAAAGCACATTTTCTATTATTATGGACTTTACATTTTCTCTTAAGAGTAAATTTAATAAATTATCATCTTTCACTTCCTCATTGAAAGTGGAATAAAATAATATGTGACGGTTGTAAAAATAGTCTTCTAAATTGAGCAGTGGTTATTTTGCTCTTGGAATAGTAAAATAAAATTCTTTTAAAGTTGAAAGCCATACCTAATTTATAAAAAAATAAATATTTTATTTACAAGAATCTCAAACAAAAATTCAATAAAGGTAAATGATTTTAAGATGAAATATTACTAGCCCTTCTTAGAACAAAAAACATTAAGTTATACATAAGCGAAAAAACTATAAATCTGTCATAATATAACTTGTGGTTTTACTACTTAAATTTAGATTATATCCATAAATTTCAGATCACTAAATAACTTGGTAATATAATTGTATACCAAGGAAGCATTGAGTTATAAATGTATTACATTTGGTAATTTTGTCAGTTATATTTTGTAAGTAACTGATACTTACCTCATTCAGTGTAGATGAATATTTACAAAGATAAATTTGAATTAATCAAGAAATGAATGTGTCCAAATGAAATCAAAGCAGAATGTTATGTACCATATGACTGATGAGCTAACACAGTATAATATATATTAGGCTGTGGCAAATATTACAACAATGTAGAGGACTATGAACTTTTGAAATCAATATTTTAAATTTAGAGTTGTGGTGCCACTTAAAAGATTACCAGTTTTTGAAAATGCTGATGCTGTATATCAGCAAACAAATTTGCATGAAACTAGTTTGTTAATATCATACCTGAAATGTGTGGATCCAGGACTTGACATAGGAACAATTTATCAGATTATTGTGCTTCATGAAGGAATAACAAAAAACCTGATGGTGTTTTATAATAAATTTGTTTGTAAATATAAAATTTTCATTTTAATTGGGTTTTATGGATTTTTATTATTTACTTAATACCTTACATAGGTAACATAAGTTATATATAAATTTGTTATTAATGTGGTTTCATAGTAGCTACTGGTATAATACGATACCATGTCTAGTGTTGCCTTAAAATAGGTTTTTTTTAAAATTTTCAAACTACAAAGTGACATGGATCTGAGGTAATATCCATTGTTGTTTATAGGTTTCTATTTGGTGTTTACCAAGGACAATCCTACATCAACAATGTTGTAACTGTTATATATTTAAAGCCCTGATGTAGAACTTTATATTATTGTCCCTCACTCTAATCATGCAGTCTGCAGTGTATTTAACAAAATATACTCACAATCAAATACTATATTTGAATACACAACTAACAACTACTCTACATATGAACAATAATACACCATAGACTCACACCAATACAAGACACCTGAGCAACAATCTTGTCCGTGGCTCACACCATTAAACAGCATTGATCTAGAGTAAAAGGGTCTGCTGAAAATTATCAGTAAGTAGAGGTTTTTTGCCAAGTGATACCAAAAGTAGCATAGTTTTTCAATCTGTTAACAATCAGAGTGAAAATATGTTCAGATTACAAACAGTTATTAAACAATTTGTGAAATATGTCTTATTAGTGTCTTGTAATAATTACTTAAGTTAAGATTCATTTAACCCGCGATCGATTGGGCTGATAGGTTACCCCTTTAACAAAAATAGTTGGTGTAAGGGAAATTTTGTATTCTTTGCACTACAGTTTTGATGAGATACCTATGTGTTTTTGACCTTATATGACACCTTTTTTTGGTGTTAATCCCATGACTAAGAGTTTTGGAGTGATGTGGGGGGGGGGGGGTAAAATGTCATGCCAGCGTTAACACAGAGGCTGTCCTAAGCGCGACCATTTGTATCACAGTTTTTAGGAGTATATTTGGTTTTAGGGCCAATCATAATCAAACTCTTCTAGTTTTGTATGTTCCAAAAAAAATGTCATTATGTTATCAACATTACAATCAGATGATGAAATCGATCATGAGGTGAAACATGAGATTCATTCAAACCAGGGGTGATTTTGTTCTAGAACTTATCAAAGGAAGGATTTGATATAGTTGATAGAATGAAGATGGAATACTCAGTAAAAAGAGTGAGTGACAGAAATGGCCAATGACTATATTCAATGGATTATTGAACTTGGCAACAATAAATTTTCAGATCATGTGTTAGGGTGATGTGTCCCATTGTCAACTCAGACTGTAACTCATAAATAGTAATGTTTTTCTTCCAGTGCATTTGAAAATTACAACAGTTCTTTAAACAAATATTTACCCAAATAACTGAAAAATGGATTAATTGCTTTTTGTAAACAGATAAAATCATATTTTGATGGGAAGGCTATGTTGTTTGTAGTCCTGGAGTATTTTTGCAGAATAGCCCTGGAGTGTTTGAAGTTTGGCCCTGACGTTATTACATTTGAAAATTAATGTTTTTTTCCTTTATTTCAGAGGAAATTTTTAAGAGTATAAGATTTTTTATTTGTAATTTTCATCCACGTTGTAATGAATGCAAGATTTCAATTTTAAAAAATTGTTTTGCTTTGCTGACATCACTGGTTTAGAACAATATTAGTAATGTTTTCCATGCAATACATTAAAAAACTACAATAGTTGTTTGAACAAATACTTACCAAAATACTCTACCTGAAAAATGCATTAGTCATTTTTTTACACTGATAAAAGCATATTTTTATGGAGAAAATGCGTCAACTACTTCACAAAGAAAAAGATATCAGAGATGTTACAAATTGTTGATGTTACTCTTTACTAATATATTAATCACTTGAGCAATAGTTTATGACTTCCGAACTTTAAATTTAGTAAATTTGTTAAAACTTACTGAGACAGAATGTTTTTGATCGCTATGTGCCGATCTTCATCAGTGTCTTCTGCTTGGAGATGTTGGGTCAGGCGGTGACAGTTTTAGAGGTAGGTTTTAGATAGTATCAAAGAGTATGTGTGACTTGTATTGTATTTGTTCATTTAACATGTTTGTACTTTGTGTTTTTGTGTGTCTGTAAATTTCATATTGTTCTAGTGTGTTGAGATGTTGTCCTTTTTTGTTGATGTGTAAGATTTCTAGGTTATGGTAAATGTCTGTGTATTTGTGTCCTGTTTCTTTTATGTAATTGTAAAATGTTGAGTTGGTCTTCTGTTTGTGTTCCTCGACTCTTTGTTTAAAGCTGCAACATGTTTGTCCAATGTAGAATTTGTTACATTCACCGCAGTTCAGTTTGTATACGCCTGGTGCTTATAGTTTATCTTTGTTGTTGGTGTTGTGTTGTATTTTGTATTGTAACTTATTATTAGTTTTGTATCCTATTTTGTATCCTATTTTTTTGAAATTTGCGGGCTATTTTGTTGGTTGCTTTGTTTATGAATGGTAATGTGATGTATTTGTTTTCTCTGTCTGTAGAGTTAATTTTAGCGTTTTTTTTTGTATTTTGTATAATAGTTTGTCTATTATTTTGGTGTTGTATCCATTTGTGTATGCTAAATATTTAATTGTGTCTAGTTCTTTGTTTATGTTTTCTGTGATCATTGTGGCTTCTTTAAGTCTATGGAGCATGGATCTGAAGGCTGTTTGTGTTGTATAGGGTGGTTTGAGGTGTTGTGGATAAGTGTGTCTGTCGTTATGGGTATTCTGTAAATTTTGAAGCTGTGTTTTTGTGTGTGGCTCTTTGTTATGGTTAGGTTGAGGAAGTTTAGGGATAGGTTGGTTTCAATTTCTGAAGTGAAGTTGAGTTTTGGGTGTATTTTATTAGTGTAGGTGAGGAGGTTTTAACATTGACGAGAGTTGCCTCTGTATAGTGTTATGTTATCATCGACATATCTGTGTCAGTAAATAATTTTGTGTGTATTGTTTGTGAGTATCTTGGTGTTTTCTATGTGTTGTAGAGAAATTTCGCTTAGGACACTACTGATAGGACTTCCCATGGGTAGGTTATCTGGTTGTGAATAGAAGTTTGAGTTGTGGGTGAAATAGTTTTGTTTGGTGAAGATTTGGAGGATGTTTATGATTTCGATAACTAATATAGTTGTGAAAAGAAAGTGATACCAAAAGTAGTAGTTTTATTTGTTTAATGAGAACAACCAACTTGGTAGATGTATTTAATTGTTAAATTAAACCTTAATTTGATTTTTAAAATATACTGCTCTTGGTTAAAGATATGGATTAAAATTTAGAACAATGTTTTTATTAGAAACCTTTCCATTTTTATCAGTTTAATATATATTTTCATGAATACAATTAATTTCAATATCTTAAACAGGTTTTCTGTATTAGGTTATAAAATACTATACATGATAAAATCTTGTATTTTTTTAAAAATTCAATGTATTACAATGATGCATAATTCTGTTTTTGGATATTTTTTAAACATCCAGTGGATAGAACTGCTTTTCTTAAGGAAGTTGTTACTTTAGAAAACCTATAGTCAGCACGATTTTCCTTGTAATTTTGAATAAATAGTAAAAATATTGAATCTTAACAAAATTAATAAAATACACAATTGGTTATATAAAGTGATTTTGTGTCGATATCAATTATCAATTATTGCATAAACTCTTCTACAGTTTAGTTGTTGACTAGTGCTGCTACCTACACTAAATTTGTACCCTAGATTTGACTAGTGCTGCACTCTGTAGTAACTTTATTCCTGGGCTGTTGGTATCCAATTATTTGATCTAATACTTGTGTGTAGTGTGCTTGAAATGTGGTGCTTATAAAATTGTGCGCGAAACTTAAAACGGTGCGCGCATTATGTCAAAGTAAGATTATTTTGAGACAGAGATGGTGTTCCTTATATCTTAGTTGACTTTCAGAATTGTTATAAAAAGTGCTTATCAAGCAGAAGACGGAAAAGTTAGGTAAGCCTAATTGAATTAAAATAATAAAGTTTTATTAATAATATTTTACTATAAAAAACTATTAGAAATTATTTACACTTTTTGTTTTATTATTGTTATTATAATTTTGCCACAAAACGGTAAACTGCTATATAAATAAACTAAATCCAACATAAGAAATTATAATAATTATCGTCATTAAATAAATTGATATTTCTCATACAAACTATATTAATTATATTCATAAATGTATTTAATTATAAAACATAAATAGTCCACTTAGAACAATTTTTTTTAAAACAAATTACTGTAAGTAGACAAATATACTGAGCCTATTTTACTTAAAAATGTTTTACTTAGCCAATGTTTAAAAATTCGTAACCATAGAGAGCAGCCCAAATATAAATTATTATTTTTTTAAAAATAAGTTTATAATTCTATAATCGTTTTCTTTTGAAAGGTTTTTAACTAGGCCTATGGTATAGCTTTGAGGCCTTGTAGAAAAAAATTATAAATATGTTTTATTAAAAGACAAAGTAAACATTTTGTCTATACACACAAGGAAAGAAACATTCTGTCTAGGCTTCACGTAGACACGGGCATAAATATTTTAGTTTTCAAAATCAGTAGTGTTTTATTTAATAAAACTATTCTTGTCCTTTAAAAAAAGTATTAAGTAAGAACTCCCATTAAAAATTTAATCACTTTTAAAAAAATAAATTACAGTAACATAAATGTTATAGTTCTTATACTAGCGAGATAAATTAAGATGTAAAAATACAAAACTAACATTGAAGTTTGTTTTCCCTATTTATATTTTGTCATTTGTTGATTCCATCTTCGCGTGAGCTACTAGTAATCACTAAACACTTTTTAAATGTTTTAAACTTGCCTATAGTAGCACTTAATTTACTTGTTGAGGACATCTCCCGAAACCGCCGTCCTCAACAAGCAAAGTAAGTGCTACTATAGGCAAGTTTAAAACATTTAAAAAGTGTTTAGTTACATTTTGTAATACGTTCAAAAGTAATTATATTGTCATACTATATTAGGAACACAGCCTAATGTACCTTGGATCAATAAAAACGTGTACCTATAAAGTAGATATAATACAAATTAAAAACAATGTTTCTATATAGAAAACTGAATTTTATTATTCATTATAAAAATAAATGAGAATTTGTTTAAACATAACCTATTTCAAATTTGTTTACATTTATACTAACAAGAAGTAAATATATGAAATTTATAACATAATAGTTGGTTCAAACATTAAGTTTGTAAATTACATTTTAAAAAATATTAGTTAACTAAATCATTTAACGTTAAAATTAGAAAAGTCTACCTGGAACCACCATTTTCCATCAATTTTAGCAGATCCACTGAACTCTACTGGTTTTGGGAGTTTAACCACAATATCTTCAGCTACAACATCAAATACTTCATCGGATTCTTTCAAAAATTTGCTGCCATTTCATATTCGTTTGTAGAATTAAATCTGGTATTCAAAATCATGTATCCTTGGAAATAATGTTTCCTACGTGTTGCACTGGTAACCCACACTTTTTGCTAAACCGTACCAAAACATATTCTCCTTCTTCAAATGTTGCTCTTTCAAAATTAATTCTTCTTGTTTTTCATCTATATCTTGGTCCATTAAGTCTGTTAAACCTTCTTGATATTCTGAAACCAAATCTATGTTTTCATTTTCAGATTCACTATCAAAATCCAACTTTCTAATGAAACGCTCTTTGCTATTCTTATTTTTTTCCTTGACATTTAGGGCTTTGGGAACTGATTTTGACTTTTATTTCTCTCGAATTGTATCTTTCTCTGAAGTATTCGTAACTATTTTAGAAGACAAAGTCTTTCTGCCTTTTTGTATCGTGAAAAAGTAGACCTATTTAAAGCAGACTAAATTGAAAATATCTAAATTCAGTTACGATGTTCAGATAAAATCCAATATTTCTATTTTTATTTTCACTTTAAAATTGTTCAGGCAACCAAAGTTCGTTTGCTCATGCCATTTTAAAAAACCATCATTTATATAAGAATTATTATTTATGTTATTAGGAACTGGCTACTACTAATAGGTTATTGGCTAGTCTTTGTTAACAAATAGGCTCCATTTTTTAAATGTTTTTGAATTTTAATTCTGTAATAATTACAGCAAGACATGTTTTAATGGATTTCTCTTTATCTCGACCACTTTGCATCCAGTTTCGTCTTAGGTTTACAAATACCTATATTGTGAGTTATAAATTACAATTACAAACTTGAATACTAATTTTCCATTTTGTATGCACCTAGCTGATGGCTTGGTTGCACATTATTGTTACATTTTGATGTTAAAGTACACTTTATAATTTAAATGCAGCAAGAAGTTAAGTAGCCAGGGTTTTTAATTGTTTATTAATAATAACTTGGAATTACTTTAAAACAATATTTGTTTGGTCACATATCATTTTATAGATTAAAATCGTTTTAACGTGTTTATTTACCTAATTAATGTGTACGTTTAATATGATGGTGAGTTAATTCCGCAAAAATACTGATTCTATAGGTAGGCCTATTAAATTTAATCATATGGTGGTTTTTACGCAAACTGAGTGGTTTTTGTGCCAAACAAATTTTTGTCTGTCATTTTGATATATATATATATATATATATATATATATATATATATATATATATATATATAGAGAGAGAGAGAGAGAGAGAGAGAGAGACAGAGAGCGAGAGAGAGAGCCACACATGCGCTCGCGTAAGCACCCGCCTCCGGATACACGCACACACACACACTCACACATAAACACACACACACACACACACACACACACACACACACACACACACGCGCGCGCGCGCGCGCGCAAACACACATACACACTCACACATAAATATATACACACATGCGCGCGCACACACACACACACACACACACACACACACACACACACACACACATAGACACACACACACACACACACACACAAACACACACACACACACACATAGACACACTCACACACACACACACACACACACACACACACACATAAACACATACACACATGCACACACACACATCCACCCAAACACACAAACACTCACACATAAACACAAACACATACCATACACATTTACCAACACAACACACGTACGCGTACGGTCGTACATACGTGCGCGCTTTTCCTTTCTTATTGTATATAATTAAGCTATTACTGCTAACATTTCATAACTAGAATGTTTGCTAAACTACTCTTATCTTTTTGTAAACATTGATTGGTAAAATTACCAAGACCTAATTAATTATCCTGTTGAGCAACAACATAATTCTCTGTTCGATTAAGTGTTGCGTTGTCACTCAACAGGTTAACTACCTCTTGATAATTCTGGCAATGGATGTTTGAGTAAAGCTTACGGCAATTTGTTTAAAAACATATCCTGCCAATGAAATGTTTGTAATGTTACGTAATGTATATACATATAATGTGTTTTAGGTTAATGACAGATAAAAGATAAATTAATGCTACCACAAATATACTCTTACGTTTCGATTTTTTATCCAAAACCCTTTTCAAGAGCTAATAGTTTATCAATCTAATATTAAACCATACTTTACAGTTTTTAACATAATATACCCGATTAGACACTGCGTGTGGTTTCAGAATCCTATAATACACCTTGGTTTGAAAGTTCATGCTTAAGAATGTACCTTTGTTTGAGTTAAATGATGATTTAACGACCTTTTTAACAGATCGAAACGTAGTTTGTATTTGTAGTAAGATAAATTGGTCTGTGATCTATCACTAACCTTAAACACATTAAATATTTATTAACAGACATTAAATAAAGTATATATATAGGCTACATATAAGTTATTTAATATAAGAATTAAAATAATCGAAGCAGAGATTTTTAATAGTTTTATTAATATCTTTGGAAATAGTGAACAAATATCTTTAGAGTTAAATTACAGAGTTTCAAAGAGTAATATTGTAAATAATATAGGTATAATTATATTTTAATAAATTATTTACTTATTTGCAAAACCTTACTCGGTTTACAGTCAATTCTTTGGTCTAAACACATCCAATTATCGACCCAGGCGAGTTTAAAAACTTTGATTTGTGTGAGAGTGCACTTACAAAAAGGTTTTAAATAAAAAATATTATTTTAAAAATTTTAAATTAGAAGCTACAATAGTTTAGGCGTCTAAATGGTCTATTGTAAACAAAATCATCTAGAAAAAATATGGCATTATAAAGCCACAAGAGATTTTTTTAAGCTTAATATAGGCTAAGTGTAATTATTATGAATAGTTAAAGATTTGAAATAAATTGAAGTGTTAGATCAAATGAAAACGTTTTTTGTATTTTTCTGAAAGCGGTCAACATTTGCCCGCTGAATCAGATTTTTAATTTTCTTACCATCAAAATCTAAACAAAAAATGAGAAGCTGTTTAAAAATATTGAGCACAGTATACTTTCAGTTATAAGTCTAAATAAGTTAGTAGTCTCACTGAGGCTGATGACATGCCACTGAAACCTGTACCAAAATCTTACTATAAAATCAATTCAATCGAAAGGGGAAATGGATCTGATAATATGGTTAAGGACAAATAATTTAAAACCATTTTGAATTACTATTTAAAACCAAATAGTTGGGCTATCAGTTGTTATACCTTTTGAAGATAACGTGCTCCATTTTATTAACACAATAAATAATTTCCAAATATACGAGCGAGAGATCAATGTGCCTCCCAATAGCCCAATAAAGCGCTTCCCACGGTTCGGCTTATTTCTTTAACCCAGCTACGCCAAATTGTAAGTGGCGTATCGAGACAGATTCCTACTCTGTTATTGGACAGATATCGCCAATTAAAAATACGTACAACAAAGAGAGATGTCAGAACCCTTTAATTTTTGGTTTAAAACTTGTTTTCCTTACACTGTCAGCTCGGTTAGGAATACTCGTCGATCAGACATCCGTTTCTCAACCCGATTTCAGTAAAGCGTAGACATTCCTTATCATTAGATTCAAGCAAATGAAAACAAATATTTTTAAGCGTGTGATAGTAGCTGAAAACGTCATTTAGTGTATACAATGCATACACAAATGTCAATTCGCACTACACACACATGCACACCAAATATTATCTATTTACAAATACACACACACACACACACACACACACACACACACACACACACACACACACACACACACACACACACACACACACACACACACACACACACACACACATACACACACCCACACACAAAATATACCCAAATACTCTTTCTCCCTCCCTCTCTCTCTCTCTCTCTCTCACACACACACACACACACACACACACACACACACACACACACACACAAACACACACAACCACACACACTCACACACATACACAAATACACACAAACATACACCACACCAAAACACACACACACACACACACTCTCTCTCTCAATCCCCCTCCCCCCACACACACAAAGACACACACACAAAATATACCCACATACTCTCTCCCTCCCTCTCTCTCTATCTTACACACACACACACACACACACACACACACACACACACACACACACACACACACACACACACACACACACACACACACACACACAAACACACAAACACACACATACACAAATACACACAAACATACACCACACCAAAACACACACACACACACTCTCTCTCTCAACACCCCTCCCTCCACACACAAACACACACACACACACTATACTCACAAAAGTATCTATTGGTTTTTAAAAAATAAGATATTTGTTAGGAAAAATAGTTCAACGTCTCCTGTACCATGAAGCTGGCTTAGAGGAGACAGTTTAGAGTTTCATTACGTTGAAGGAGCCTCTAACCGAGGTAACCGAGGAAGGTAAAGTGGCTAGCATCACGTTTTTTTATTGTATTACTTTTTTTATTTATGATGTTGACCACTAATTATTTTATCTTTAGCTATGCTACGTATTTTTTACACATCCATGTTTCCTGGCGCCACATAGAAATATTTTAGCACTGCCAGGTATTAGGAAAAATACATTCCCAAATTATTGTTTGATTACTTTCCAACATGTCTTGGAGAAAACGACAGTGCGTATGGAAGGAAAGGCAAAGTAAGAGAACTTCTAGACATGGTTAATGTAGGCTAGGGTCGAAACTCAAAGAAGTAAGTAAAACCACCTCTCCATTTACTAGCTGCTGCATCGTAGTGTTTTTTTTTTTAAATTATAGTCTTTAGACAACTTTAAAATAAATTAAAGGAATGAAATATTATGGTAGAGAACATTGTTAAAAGGTGTTATGATAACAAAATATAGAGACATGGATTAGGAAGAAATGAAAAATTTAACAAACAAATATATTTAGGTGAAATAAGTTCGTCATTACTGTAGAGGATATGCAGACAAATGCGGAAGTTAAAGAGGCTCATGATTAGTTACATCCAATTTAACAATCCTGAAGCAGAAGCTATATCAGTTCAGTACTAAATTAAAAAATTGAAAAAATGAATTCTATAAAAGAACACAAAATAGATGAATAAGCAGAGATAAGTACAATTTTGGGATCAGTGTAAAAGCACTCTACTCATCATATATAAGTCGCTCAATAAGAAATCGAAAATGTGTATTATAAAGTCAAGAACGTCAGTTAGATCGGAATATTCCCCCCGCCCAGTTACCAGGTACCCGCCCTGCACTCTCTTTCGTTGCCTGGTACCTTTACAACACTCCTTATTCGACTCTATTTATGCGACTTAACTTGATTTTTTATTAAAAGATCCAGAAAGATCAGGTTTGTGGCAAACATCTGTTCATAACGGAGCACTGCGGCGTGCTGCTCCCGCGCGGCAACTATCAAAGCTAGTAACTATTTTGCCTCATTTAATTTTATCGGCTGTTTAGCGGTAATACGATAAACGATACAAAACTAAACATAATATAGCAACACTTCGCGGAATGAGTACGCTACTGTTCCTCCAAGTACTAAAGGATATCCGTTTATATTCTAATTTTACCTAAAATTTACTTAATCTCTCAAAAATCTCTACTAATCATACATTTAGTAACCTCTCAGAGTTATCTATGCTTATTTAGGTTAACTTTGCTGAAATCTCAAGTAGCAGTTTTAAATTTAAATCATTAAATTATTTCAAGGATTCCAAGAGAAATGACGGAAGAATAATATTATAATGGTGTAAAGGGGAAAGGAGAATAAGAAAGAAATTTTGGAAGCCAGGAAGAAAAGAAAAGTCAGAAATAAAAATTAATAGTTTTACATTGTTACTTTAATGTTTGTTACTTTATTTACAATAAAAATATTGGGAAACACCCTAATACCAAAAAAACAACTACAAGTTACCTAAAACCTTATATGCATTTCTTGACCATGTCATCATCATCAGCAGACCGCCTTACAGAGCCGCATCAGAGCGGTAATTTTTGTATTCTACACTGTAAATTTGTAATAAAACCCTCTGATGTTGATGACATGGTCATAGAAATGTATATAAGGTTTTAATCTTAAGTAACTTGTAGTTATTTTTGTGGTATTGGGGTGTTTACCAATATCTTTATGTTATATATTGTATCACTGAGTTCTTTTTATTGTATATTGTTCTTTTAAGTGTATTTTTCTAAGT
>JBAIZL010000004.1:115052231-115137231 GCA_036971475.1 Prosapia bicincta | reverse complement strand
GCAATCAGGTTTTGAAAACAAGTTTAATCATCTGAGACGTTTTCGCATAAGATTATTTTATTGCTAGATTAGTTTGGAACAATACAAAGTGCATAAAGACTGGATATGTTTGTAACTACTTTTTCATTATATATTGATTTAATAACTACAAAGTTTTTTTAAAAAATGTAACAGGAATGGGCCAGCATTAGTAATTATATTTCCTTTAATACGTTAAAGTTTATCTTCCTTTGATAAATTAAAGCATTGGTAAGTTATATTTCTTTTAACAAATCTAAGTTTTGGTTCCATTGATAAATTAAAGCATTGGTAAGTTATATTTCCTTTTTTAAATCAAAGTTTTTGTTCCTTTGATAAATAAAAGCATGAGTAAGTTATATTTTCTTTGATAAATTAAAGTTTTTGTAAAAATATCTACTTGAGAACAAGATTTATCGTTATTGTTAAAATCATCATAATCATCATCATCATCATCGTCATCGTCGTCGCAATCATGATCATAATCATTATCATCATCAACAACAACAACAACAACAACTATAACAATATCACTATCAGATAAATCTTATATGTAGATACTTTTATAAAATAAATTTATTAAATAAAATGTAGGTAGCAATAATGTCGAGCCACTATTTCGATTTTTAAACAATTTTATGACCATTAACACAGTTATTATTAAAAAAAAACTGTTTAAAAGAACACAAATTATATTAATTCTTAAAATCATGATCATAATTACTGCCCTCAGGTAGACATTTCTCTTCACTTCGGCTGACTGCAGGCCTACTTAAGGTAATTGATCCAGCCCCGGGTTATGACATAATGTTTCAAATTTCCAGGGGAGGATCAGGGAATCATTATGTCATTTCCTCAGTTCTGTATAATATATTGGTCTTCCTTTAACGTCTTCTTCGATAGTGCTGTAACGGGCTGTCGACCTCTTTATGAACCCAATAGAGAGTAGGTAAACTTAATGTATAAGCCACTCTAGTCTATAAAGAAATGTATGTTCAAATGTAGTTGGCAATGAATAACTACTGTGTAAACCTACTCACTCGACATCATGATCCTTTCCATGTGCTCCCTTACCACATTTCCAAGTAAGGATGTTAACAATATGTTCCTATCTTTTGCAAGCGAGGATAAACGTAGTGTCGGACTATTCGGTACTTAAATGTATTCTACTTTATTCATACTGTAATGTAATTAAATATTATAAATACATCGTTAATTTAATGTGGAGATTTTAATATGACATCCCAAGCATTATACTGCTTCAGAATTATACAAACGAACTTTAAGAATGTAAAGTTAAATTTTTTGTAAGAAAAACTTAGTTTTATTTCACAAACTGGACAAATTTTCATTTATTACCGCAAAAGTTTAAAATTCCTAATCAAATTCTACTATTTTTATTCTTTTTTTTTTAATTTTTTGAACAAGCATATTTCTCCATTTCGCACCTCAACTTGTTTTAAAAACATTTTTCATTTGATCACTTGGAAGCTAGGCGAGGAAACGGAATGCTTGTTTAAGCAGCCGAAACGAAGTGGTGCAGTAAAGCGCATGCGCGACCAGTCGCGTTTTATGGCGGCTTCCAGGCACGGGTCAGCGTTTAATGGACCGAATGACCCCCCGAAACAAATTACGACCGCCTTAAGTATTGTACGAATACGTAAACAAAAATTCCACCAACTTGTTGACTTGCAATACAAACAGTAGACAGAGACCATGGGTTAAAGGCCTCGTCTGTGAAGCACAGAAGTTGTTTTGCTGTAGTCACAGTGACTTTAGAGTAAAAAATACAGTTAGATTAACGTTAGGAAGCATCTACCAGCATCATAAAGTGGTACCTGTGCCTCGAACAAACGCAGTTAGTATACGTTTTAAGAACTACCTGGTTTACAGAAATAATATACGTTAGGGAAAATACTTAAAAAAGGTCAGGACATCCAAGTAACGAAATGCAGTAGCCATACTTAAGCAATGATTTTACTTTATATCTATAAGTAGAGCACATTTTTTATTTTTATAATCTTTTTTGCTATTTGACAAGAATTTGTTACTGGGTGAATTTTTTCTCAGAACTGTTTTCACTTGAATATATTTTTTCACTACGAGCTTCTCACAAACATAAATTCAACCAGGTCATAACCGCTTCCTCGACAAGCAGCAAATCACCGTTCTTCAAGAACGTGTAAGTCCGGTACAAATCTGCTAAAATTTAATCTGCCTGTTATCGCTAAGCTGGCGGTCCATTTATCAATATTTTAGGCGACTCCAGAAACCGGTTTACAAGCAACAAAAAGCTCTGGTTTAATGCGATCAAAAGCTCAGTCTCGTGTTATTAATACTTAATTGATATCAATTTGGTCTGTGACAACATCGGATTGTCTCTTCAACCGGTTCTTACGGAGCTGTCATTGTCACGGCTTTATAAATATTCAGCAAGTCGTCTATTCTAGGAGAGGCACATCGTCTTTTGAATACCTAAGGCAGTGGCGGGCGCAATAAAAACACCGTGACAGAATAGAGTTGTCTGTTTTTTACAGCGGAAAGTATATATCCAGAATAGTACCTGTTGTGATTGTTGAAATAGCGACAAAAACAAAAACACGAGAGAAACAATAAATTGAAAGAATAAGTTCCTATAAACACAATTTTTTAAATTTATATTACTTACTTTAAATTACTCTGTTTTTGCTTTTATAGTTTTTCTGTGGGTTGATTCAAATGAAAAAAATAAAAACAATATCAATACCAATTTGTCAGTTGGAGTATATAATATATGTTTTCAAGAGATTTAAAAATGTGTATTTATTTTTTTTAATGGCATCGTTGTAATGGTCCTACCTTTATCCACAACAACTACACCAAAAACATAAACATTAAGTACTTCAAGTAAACGAGAACATGCCGAAAAAGCAAAGAAGAGCGCATCCTGTTACTAACATATACTGTACTTTATTCTAACAGTAAATAAAAAAAGTAATACTGTATTATTAAAAAGAAAATTATGAGTTAGTACACAAGAGATTGAGAAATCATTTCCCTCTTTTAATATTCATCGACTTTTTTAAAAAAAAGTCATTATTACCGTAAATAAAAACTTTAGAAGCTTCAATAACTGTTTTGAACATTTATATTTGAGTTTTAGTCCACACATATTACATTATAATTTATACTACAACATATATATATATATATATATATATATATATATATATATATATATATATATATATATATATGCGTGCGCACGTGTGTGTGTGTGTTTGTGTGTGTATGTGTGCGTGCGTGTGTGTTTGTGTGTTTGTATGTGTGTGTGTGTGCGTGTTTGGGTGCGTGCGTGTGTGTGTGTGTGTGTGTATGTGTGTGTGTGTGTGTGTGTGTCTGTGTGTGTTTGTGTGCGTGTGTGTGTGTTTGTGTGTTTGTGTGTGTGTGTGTGTGTGTGTGTGTTTGTTTGTGTGTGTGTGTGTGTGTGTGTGTTTGTGTGTGTGTGTGTGATCACGTCTGAATAGTCCGTTACCTGAGGTAAAACAATTCTTTGTCACATTCGTAATGGGTTGTGTTCTGTTACTCTTTTAAGGGGAAGGATAAAAGGGTGCGAAAGGGTAGATTAAATTAGGCAGGTTTGAGGAAAGAATATAATGATATCATGCATGGTGCTGAAATAGGGGAGAATTGTGACACCCATTGAGTAGGGTCGCTTACTTGAAGTAGACCTCCTCGCGACCACAGTTGTGACCCATAGTCCCACCCAATCCCAACGGCTCAGTCGTGACTAGTGGAATGGGTTTAAACGAGAAACATCAATTGCTGAGGTTGAATAGTATTATACTAAATCTGACGTATTTAGCTTTAGAATATTACAAGCATTATTCTATAAGCCGGCCTTAGATGGTGGACTAGAGGATAACTGCTAAAATCTATTTAAACGATGATTTATTACATCCTTTCCGTTCCGCGTACACACCCTCACTGGATCTCGAGCATCCTGTGTACTTACTAAGTATAATCTTGTATAACCAACAATACTACAAAAGGCCAACCATGCGTATGATTTACACTATCACGTTACTAAATAAGTCAACCTGTTTTGTGCTGTATGCCCTATGCGTTTGTAGCTTACCTCCGACGTCACAGTAAATAATACTTAAAGATGGCATCTGGACGGTATTTGCCCAACATGTAACGTGTGTTTACGTCTGCACTTGGAGGAATGTCAGCCCGCTGGAGAAACACAGCATTCTGAATTATTAAAATATTTGGTAGAATCTCTGCTTGTAGTGAAGCTCTCTGGGCGCATTTCTTCTCAAGTTAACAGAAATTAAGACATCCTTGCGGAAAGTGCTTACTACGAAGCAATAAGAAGAAAGTGAACATTGGCTGGCTAAACTTAATCAGTTATGTAAGAATTTAGGTGGTAAATTTAGTGGAGTGGTCTATTAGGTAGAGCACTTGCCTAAACGTTTTGGGTTTGATCCCAGGTTAGTCCAAAGAATTTCTGAAAAATGTTTCTAGCTTCCAGGCTGAATCAACCTGTGAAAAAATAGCCTATTGAGGGTAATTGGTTAATAATGAAACCTACTGAGAAGATTTAGTCTTGATTACGTTACCTTGCAGCATATGACCCAAGTAAGCCAGCCCTACCTGTTTCTTCAAAGGTATTCTAATGGAAAAAGGCGCCACTAATATTCTTAATATGTTAGATTTTCTGTTTTTGGCATCTTATTTTATTATTGACAGATTTATCCTTTTTCGGAAACCTTTAATTTTGTAATCTGTGTTTTGAAGTCGTAAGAGTAGCACAATACAAACTTAGGTTTCAGAATTGTGTACTTTTGAAACGAGTCCACTGGGAGAAGTCCATGGCATCATCCATGAATTAGATTGTGTTACTCTATATAACTGATTTTATATTTCATCGCAACTTAAATTAATAAAATAACTTTACTTCAGAAACCAATATTTACAGTGTAGTTTTATTATTATTATTTTGATTTTGCAATTTTGGACAATAAAGCTCTATAGTGTGTGTTGAAATATCAACTACTTAGAATGCCTTAGACATGACCTATTTCTCAAAACACTTGGAGGTAATGTACGAATGATATTATGTACTCATAAGCTCTTATATTTCTATGCATTACTAATAAAGTCATTTTATAGTGATACGGTAATATTGATGCGGTAAAAAAGGTAAGAAACATGCATATCTAATTAGGTAGGCAGAAGATATAGTCTGGATATGTCAGGAATACTAAATTAGAAACCATCAGTACGTATTATATACCTGATCGTAACTTCAAAGTTGGACACCAAATCTTTGAAAACGCCGGCATGTATCTGGACACCACAGTGGGATCAGTGGTCGTAAAAGCTATAGCTGTGTTCAGTAGAATGAGTGGAGGTTTCTAGAGTAGTCATCGTTGGGCATTAAGTAGGACTTGACCTTAGTGTGTGTTCTTCGTTGTGTTTTATAGAGAGGAGTTTTAGATTCAAGAGACCATGAACAGAAAGTTGAGGGCCTTTGAGAAGTTCTACCGAAGAAAATTGATATTGCTGTGGACAGGTTTCGTCATAAATAAAGAGGTTCTTCGAGAAAGAAAATGAATAAAGAATAACAGAAATTGAGAAGTCATAAAAGAAGTGAAAGCACAAACACTCTAATATCTTGGACATATATACTTAAAGGAATCAGGTATATACTGCAGGCAATGTTACAGAGAAATATACTCGGGAATAGAAGTGTGGGAGACAAAGCATATAATAGTTGATGGATATTAGAAGTTGCTTCTCCATAAGTCCCCCCAGGATTTTAGGTCGGCAGTGATTAAGATAAAAGAAGACATATGATTACCAAAATCCGAAGAACAATATGATGAACAAATAGAAAACTTAAGAAGAAGTTAGCGCAGAACCTATTACAATAACAATGTATTGAAACAAAATGGCTGCCTTGAAATTTATAGCAGTACTCGGCAAGCACTGTATTGAATGGTTTGGGCAGTAGTTACAGAAAGCCGAATAAGGCTTTGGATCTAAGACTATATTTTACCGATGGGTGTAGCAAATGTTCAAAATATTATATAAACAATTTTTAAAACTCTATATATTACGTGGTATAAAAATTTGGAATACTATAAAAAATTGTTAAAAATAGATTTTATTTCAAGTACAGAAATTAAAACTTGCAGTTTTTGTGTTGTACATCTATTTTTTTATAGAAAGTACACAAACAAATATAAAGAAATGATGTATTTTTTCGTATTTTTATGACTGTTATTAGAAATTACAACAAAAAAAAAATTATGGCAACCTTCCAAGCTATTTCTATAACTAGCTTACTTTTAACCTTCGCTTTACACCACAAATTTGATAGTTGTAAAGTTTATTTTTTGAGATTTATGGTTCTGGGTTACGAGAAAAATGCCTAGGAACAACGAACATATCGTGCACGATTTTGTCCTTGGTTTTACTTACGAACCTTAAAACGTAATGAATGACGACAAACGTTCGATTAATGTAAAATATTTTATGACACTTTATCTTTGCCAATTTACGGTAGCGATAAGAAAATAAAATTAAAATTAGATATTTTTATGATCTAGTTATAAATAATTCAAATGTGACATTTTTAAAAGGAATGTTAATCCTCTAAGGCGACATTTATGTATGTCAGTAAGTAAAGATTTTATTACTATTTAATGTGTTTGTGCTTTAGTAATAAAAAATATATTAAGCTAATCTATGAACTATTAATCAATTGACTCCGATACTATTAGAGCTGTATATGTAACAGGTTTAATAATTCTTAGGCATTTTTCTTACAGACACAGATCTGAACGGTGGTTCTTGTTAACATTTCGTCTTTGACAGGAATGCATCTGTGTTCTGAACTGTCAGTTTTCTCATTAAACTAGATTAAGAAGAATTTATGATACGGTTTGTTTGTATTGTGTTGTTGTAAACGCAGCTGAATAGGGACTAGGACTTTGTGTTAATGCGTGTAAAAATAGGCGCGATTTTATAACCCGAAATTAGGTCTACGCCAGGTGAGCGGCTCTAGTCACTTGATACAGTTTTCCTACTCTACCAGGGGCTGTAAAAGTTTTCTGTCTTTATC
The DNA here is from genome assembly GCA_036971475.1 of Prosapia bicincta. NCBI lineage: Eukaryota > Metazoa > Arthropoda > Insecta > Hemiptera > Cercopidae > Prosapia > Prosapia bicincta. Next base: position 115,130,099 of record JBAIZL010000004.1, on the reverse strand, counting down.
TCACATTCTCAATTCTTCCCTGTCCTTCGTAGTGGTATTAGTCTTCCTGGTCGATCGTCTTATAACTATTTAACGGAAAACGTTATCAAGAAATTTAAAGTAACGGTCAAGTCAATGATGGAAAACTATCTGAGAACGTCCAACTCTTACTATTTATATTTGAAAACGTTTTTATACATTAAAAATATGTTAATTTCTTTCATGCATCGATTTCATCCTTTAATTCGAAAACAAATATTTAGGGTAGTTAATTTACGAAACATTTGATTTTTATGGAGTTTTAGAGAAAAAGACACATATTTCTTGAACGTTTGTAGTCTTTAGATTGCTTTACAGAATTTAGATAGTTCATGACAAACTTATAAATTGCAAAAAAGATATTATCCATGATAAAAGTGGAATTTTTAAAATACGCGTAAAGTGTAACGATTACCATAATATTATTAGACTAATATGGAAATCTAATATATATATATATATGTGTGTGTGTGTGTGTGTGTGTGTGTGTGTGTGTGGAATTTTTAAAATACGCGTAAAATGTAACGATTACCATAATATTATTAGACAAATATGGAAAACTAATATATATATATATATATATATGAAGTTAATATATTACTATTGTAAGTAATTTTATCCACCATTAAGTGCAATGATTTTACCTTGAGTGATATATTAACTTCATAAAGTCAGTGCAACGGAAAAACAATGGATAACGTAAAATATCAAGAATATATATATATATATATATATATATATATATATATATATAGTAAGAAGATAAATCATCTTCCTTTCTTAGAGTCATGACTCATGCAAAATATGCCAACTAAACACTAAATACAAAATGATTCAACTAAACACTAAACCCAAGTTACAGCCAAACCCATTTCAGAATCGAAATCCATCCAGTCATAATTCCGTCACTAACACTCTCGACTAATAATAACTCAGTGGAAGCCTGTAATGACCAGGGAGGAGGACTGAGGTTATGCATCATGTACATGTCGTAGCCGTCGGGTGAAAATGCTTTTACTGGCAAATGTGAAACTGGAACATCTTGTCATATATATGCATTGAAAGTGTTTGTGACAGTCAATTTTGTCTAGTACATTGACTGTCACTCAGTAGCACTTTAACATCGAAAGTACTGTTACCCACCCTGCTCCACTTTGTAGATATAGATATAGTTGATGGAATACAAATAAAAGTCAAAATTATAAATGTGTCTACACGGATTTCAGTTCATTCCATGAAATAAATTCATAATGGTTCCAGAGTCACATCTTCATTGGTTTTTGAAAATTTGGGGCTTAGGGTCTAAGTCTCCTTTTTTATAAGTTTTCACGTAGGCCTGTAATAAATCACAAAATATGCAAATATGCATATATGCAAATAATAATATAATATTTAAATATGCAAATTTCTTAAATTACTTTGTGGGATGTAATTTAAGATTAAAAGGTACAATTTGTATAAGTACTCAGACTGCACAAGGGTACTTCTGAAGATGGTTAACTTGTCGACGAAATGTATGATAAATTGTTGTTTACAGTGAATAAATTAATTTTATTGCGGCTATTAGGTTTTATATACTGTGTTCGTTACTCCGTATTTATCAGCTTCAGCCTGGATTCTTTATAGCAAATGTTACTTCGTTCGCTCTATATAGGCGAGTAGCTCTGATTCTAATATAAAGAATGTCATATGACAACGTGTTATAAGATATGTCATATGATAAGATGTTATAAAATATGTCTTATAACATGTTTCATTTGACAAGATGTTATAAGATATGTCATATGATAAGATGTTATAAAATATGTCATATAACATGTTTCATTTGACAAGATGTTATAAGATATGTCATATGATAAGATGTTATAAAATATGTCATATAACATGTTTCATTTGACAAGATGTTATAAGGTATGTCATATGATAAGATGTTATAAAATATGTCATATAACATGTTTCATTTGACAAGATGTTATAAGATATGTCATATGATAAGATGTTATAAAATATGTCATATAACATGTTTCATTTGACAAGATGTTATAAGGTATGTCATATGATAAGATGTTATAAAATATGTCATATAACATGTTTCATTTGACAAGATGTTATAAGATATGTCATATGATAAGATGTTATAAAATATGTCATATAACATGTTTCAATTGACAAGATGTTATAAGATATGTCATATGACAATATGTATTTAATATGCCATATAGGCCTATGACAAGATCTTTTAAGATATGTCATATAACAAGATGTTATAAGATATTTCATATGAGAAGATGTTATAGAATATGTCATATGACAAGGTGTTATAGTTATAACATATTTCGTGTGACAAGATGTTATAAGATACGTCATATGAGAATATGTTATAAAATGTATCATATAAGCCTATGACAAGATCTTATAAGATATGTCATATAACAAATTCTATAAGATATATCATATGAGAAGCTGTTGTAAAATAATACATATGACAAGATATTATAATATAGTTAATATATGACAAGATTTTATAAGATATGTCATATGACAAAATGTTATAATATATGTCATATGACAAGGTGTTATAAAATTTGCCATGTGACAATATGTTATAAGATATGTCATATATGACAAGATCTTATAAGATATGTTATATGACAGGATGTTATAATATATATCATATTACAGGATGTTATAAAATTTGTCATATGATATGTTGTTATAAGATACATCATATGACAAGATATTATAAGATAAATCATATAATTTTATTTTCCGTGTACGCATGCTGTAACATGGTGTGATCTACGTTTTTTAACCCGTCCTATTAAATGTTTTCTTTTACCCTGAACAAAATATTTCCTTTACAAAAATGCCAAAGCCAATGACGATCACTCTTCTACATCAATTTCAGTACTGCTCGTCCTGCAAAACTTCATATCTCAGTTCATCATTTCATTTATTTACAAAATAAGTTGAGCACGGTTCAAAATTAAATTGTATTCATACTTCTTTCAAGTTTTCAAGTTGTTATAACGGCATAAAATTGAGGAAGTCTGTCCTATTATTTTAAATTTATGAAAATCAGGTTTTATAAATGTGAAAGATTCAACCCACTTAAACCTAATAGATAATGTAAATCTAGGCTGAGTAATCCGTTATATTTTTAATAACAATGACCTGGTCTTAGGAAAATTATATTTACCAAAAATGTTTATTTTTCAAATGTTTTTTAGTCCATTTAAAGCGGTTAATTATTATATTTATAGTGTAAATTATACAAGAATACTGCACTAATTAAATTGTAAACGTTCTTGGATTGTTTCCGTAAAAGCTGTATAGTTAGGCTACATTTTAGCAGTACTAGCGTTATTGTGCTAGAATGACAATAGATCCTAGACCGGATGTAAGCGAAGTGTAGGCCTACATGTAACGGCTAAAGCATGGAGCCCTCGGCTGTGGCGTGATTTAGGCGCACAACAGACCGTCGATCGTAATGATAGCCAATAGTCGGGTCGTAAAAACTCGCTATCACACCAGCAGCTTGTCTAATGTAAAGGAAATCAGATATCGACAGACTCATTTAAGTGAATGATTTAAAGTCTAAAAGTGAAGCCAGGTTGTAGATGGGAAAATAAACCATCACAGAATGGACACATTTATTCCTTATTAAACGAGGGAAAAGTAAGTGATTTGGTTTTATAGAGGCATAAATAAATTTTTTTGCATTTACTTATAATTTGTTTTTATATTAGCCTAATGTAACAATGTAACACTTGCAAGTACATAGTCAACAAAATATATTGTCCTATATAGAATTCATACATAAATATAAATAATTTAAATAAATAAAATCTCTATACCACAAATATTTTTCTCATTTATTTTTACCTTAGGTATTAAATAAATGAATAGATTATTTGTGGTATAGAGATTTTATTGTTTTGAATGAAACATTACGCCACAATCTGAAACACGTCAACAAAGTAAAACATTTTAATGTTAAGAGAGGCAGAACATATGTGCTCAAATGTATAAAAATATTCGTAACAGAAGTGAAAAAGAATACGTTAAGAATTTTACCTAATAACTCCTTAATTTGTTATGGGATGGTATTTTTCAAACTTAATCTTTTCCAATAATAACAGATATAACATTAATAGGTTTTTAATTTACTATTAGTGAATTAATTATAAAATGTCCTAGTAATTAAAATTACGAAACAGTTTTACAAAAATATAATTAAAAGTTATGGAATTACTTCTTATGACAAGTCGGATTCTTGAAGAAAGCTAACAGCATGCCGTGGATGCCGTTACAAACGGTTGAGATGTTGATCAGTACTCGTTGAACAATACGCACCCCAGTGACCACAATAATAGGCTCCCCATCCTCTGTTTCACGGTGCTTGATCTCGTGCTCTTCTTCGTCACCCCCATCTCCGACATTATGGTCTGCTCATTTCCTCGCCGCTTGGGGTAACTCAACCGTCTGTCCTTTTCTCGTAACAGATGTATTAAGGTGGAGGGAATAATTTTAATATTAAGACGCCAGACAAAATAACGTTATCTTCCACATTGCTAATATATATATATATATATATATATATATATATATATATATATATATATATATATATATATATATATATATATCGGTGGGTGTGTGTGTGTCCGTCTGTGTGTTTTGTGTGTGTGTGCGTCTGTGTGTTTTGTCTGTGTTTGTGTGAGTGAGTGTGTGTGTTTTGTAATAAATTGTTTTTAATATAGCGTATAATAATTAACTTAAATAAATTCCTAAAGGTTTATTTCTTTTAAAACAGTTTCATTTAGTTTAAATGTTATGGGGGATATAGTTTAACTTTAATTAAAAAAATTATAAATATTTTTTATATTATTAGCATAAATATTTTATTTTTATTTGTTTCAAAGATTAAAACGCCTTTTAAAACTACAAAAATTGTTTTTTTTTGTAATGCAATACGTCTAGGAAACTTTAATACGAAGTAAATCAAATTGTACTAAACAAACAAATAGTAATGAAAACAACAAAATAAACATACGTAAGCTGGAACGAATATACCAAATCATAATGGTAAAGAAAAGGATTATAAAATTAATGTTAACAAAGTTGTAAATATTGTGTTGCTCCGAGAGTTTAAAATACGCACCCATTAAAAGGGTGAAACTGATTATGTCTACACTGATCAGCATAACACCATTAATGGTTAAAAGAACAAGAAGTAAAGGAGAGAAAAGAAATAATTAGAACGAAAGAGTATAATTGACTTTGAATAAATTTCTAAGCCAAGAAGTGGATGGGATTTCATTGTGGAATGTGTAGTGAGAAATAAGTATAAAAAGTAATAGTAATGGTCTAGAGGTAGATGAAAAGGAACAAACAAGGAACTCATGCGGAAACGAGGCAGAAGGATAGGCCGACGTGTTGCATAATATAGGCTGACAGGATCCAAAAACAAACAAAGAAACATACATATAAGGCAAGAGCTTATTATTTTTCGAATATTTTATCTTATCACCAAACGTAAAAAAACAGATTCTATAAACTATTGCTTTCTTTTTCGTTTCACAATTTTATTTTTTAAATGAAATTATAGTGTGATTGTTACATAGGTTTTATATGAATTTAAAAGTACATCATTCATTAAAACATACTCTAATCTTGTTCTGGCATTAAATGCAAATTAAAGTCCAAGAAAAGTACAAATTTTGACAGACATTTTCTGTTCAAGCTTTCTCCTATGCATATATATGCAATACAATTATTCGTAACGCACTCATAGGTCAGCATAGAAAATAATGTGACGCGGAAGGTGTATTGTGTAGCCACCAGAGTGTCAGCGGAGTGGAGAAAGTTTATAGTCCAGTAAATAATTTCTTGGCTTTTGAAATGACCAATGTCATTACAGATAAGAAGCGACTGGATAATTGTGTTATACAACCACGTAGCAATTCTATTGATTTTCTTCCGCATTCAGGTCACCGAAGAAATAAATTTAGATTTTCGTAAGATCAAAAGCTAGTTAACTCGAAGTTTATGTCTGAATATATGCTTGCGTGTGTGGTTCGTACTCTGTGAGCGTATGTGAGCACGTGAATGTGTTTAGTCTACGAACACAATCACGCGCTAGCACATTGACAAGCACGTGTTTTTGTGAGTGTATGTATGTTACAAAGTTCCAAAGTTACACACACACACACACACACACACACACACACACACACACACACACACACACACACACACACACACACACACACACACACACACACACACACAAACACAAACATATACACACAGTGGTGTGTGTGTGTGTGTTTTAAATTTTATTGTATTTGAAAATAATTCAGTTATTACCTCTAAATACCCTCTAATTGTAGACAAAACCAACTGTAAATGTTTTTGCTTTGAAAATATTCGGGACAATTCATTTATTTTCGGATTTTTACGGATTATAGTAGATATTCCTGTTAGGTTTTATATAAACCTTGTTAGGCCTAAGACATAACAAGGTTTATAATCACTACTAACTTTATCCCATCTCAAATATTAAAAGGACTCATTGGATAAATATAAGCAGATAGAATATTACACCAATAACATAATAAATTATAAAAATAAATAATAGATTATTTCAATACCGTATCATCAGTATTTCCAAAAAATTTATTTCCTTTTCTTTTTAAAACACTCACCATGTGTTACCAGTTTCTAAAACTGTTATAACCTGCTGTACTAGAAACATTTGAATCTTCCAGTAATCAGTTTCTGGCATATCTATAAAATTATTAATCAAAATGTATTTTAAAACAATTATTGCTTAATATTAATCTTGGCAGTCTAACATGATAGATACAACTAATTGAGCAAACCTATTCCATCTCGGCCAGCGACCATATTAAAGTTATGCTTCTTAACGACCATACGAGTGGCCTTGTAACGGTTTCTGAATTTGGTCAAAATAATTTAGCAATAATAAACTTCGAAATGATGGTGTTGCTGTATTAACAAGTTTGAACATTATCTCTACGACGTGAGAGATTTGCCAATAATTACTATTTCTCGGAACGCAACGCAATGTGGTGAATGTATAGTAAATAACTCAAACTCCCTCTAACCACAATAATTTTGTATTAACTTTATGTATATTGCGGTTGAAAATTAACAAATTTTAGGGGCAACGAAATACCAAAATTAATGAAAACTGGTTTTGTGGTTACAGTTGCTTACTAACCTAATAAAAATGATTGTAGTTTGAAGATGTCTGTATTATTTGTGGCAATAATTATACACTACATTTTTTTCTATACAGAGAACTTGTAAACATAATTTGCGTGCGGGGTTAAATGTGATTTTTTTTTTTACTTTAATCACAGAAGAGTTAGAAAGCATCACTCGTGGGCTAGAAAGCAATCTATGGAGAAACCCCATTGTGATATGTGTGTTTCAGAGGCAAACCAAATGCGTTATAATGTCAAAAATTTTAAAATATTTTCGTTTTGACCTTTCAAGTCATTATATTTATTGTTGAATTTCATATTTTGGTGTGAGACCAATGTATAAGAATGAAAAACTGTTACATTTTATTATGTAATTTTATTTCGTAGTTTAAAATGGGTAAATTCGCTACAAATGAATACTTATTCTATATAGAAAAGGAAAAGACAAATATTTCTTATCTGAAACAGAAGTATACAATTTGTATTTTAGTTCTATGTACCTATTATCAGCAATGACAACCTTACTGTTTTTTATTATTCACTAAAATTAAACATTATTTACAGTAACACTGAAAAAATCATATTGTGAAATTTCGTCAGCGATTTTAATTTCATTGACATTTGTCAAATTAAAATTTGAAGCTATAAAGTAAATGTTTAGTTCTATTTTTAAAATATTTTTTTATCCTTCGGATATTTTAAAAACTCTAGATTCGATTCTTTCACTTCTATTCACATTCCAATGAATAAGTGGATGTATTTTGTTAGCGTCAACAAATAAATATCATTAATCATGTTTACACTCGCGGAGATTATTTATTGATAGAAAAAAGCGGTTCACTTGCTAGTCAGATACAATTATTTATTTACACAGGTGACGTTTTAATATCGGGTACATTATCGTCTTCAGGTCTTATACCTCCTGCACTCCATTAAAAAATAGCGCCGTGACATAACCTCAATTCCATTCATGAAAACATCGCATATACGCTTTCATTAACGCACAGCATTTTTGTTCATGTGTACTAGTGATGAACTTCTGGAATCAACCGCTTTTATTTATAAATAAATATTTATTTTTGTGTCAATAAAAATGAAATTGTATGGAAAATTGCAAATATTGAATGTTATACATACTATATAGTCTATCTTAATAGATAGCATGCAAATTTATCAAAACTATATTATATGATTCCTATTTTCTAAAGATTTTTGTTCTTTAAAATAGAAAAAAAAACAATAAAAAAATGAAGAAATATTATTTAATCAGTATATTTTTAAATTCCACCCATTCACGCAAGCAAATGCGCACACAATACACCTTATACATGTATAAATTAAATTTGTATCCATCTATAATATATATATATATATATATATATATATGTGTGTGTGTGTGTGTGTGTGTGTTTGTGAGTGTATATATATATATATAATATATATATATATATATATATATATATATAATATATATATATATATATATATATATATATATATATATATATATATATATATATATATATGTGTGTGTGTGTGTGTGTGTGTGTGTGTGTGTATGTGTGTGTGTGTGTGTGTGTGTGTGTGTGTGTGTGTGTGTGTGTGTGTGTGTGTGTGTGTGTGTGTGTGTGTATGTGTGTGTGTGTGTGTGTGTGTGTGTGTGTATGTGTGTGTGTGTGTGTGTGTGTGTGTGTGTGTGTGTATGTGTGTGTGTGTGTGTGTGTGTGTGTGTGTGTGTGTGTGTGTGTGTGTGTGTGTGTATGTGTGTGTGTATCTGTGTCTGTGTGTGATGAATAGTTATCTGGAGCACATTCGTTCATTCTGCAGTGCATAAAATCGCAGTTCTGACGTTCGATAAACTCTCATCTAGCATTGAGCATTGACGAGGTTAAATCAACAACAGTCTGTGTGTGTGTATATATATATATATATATTATAATAAATGTAAAATATTTCAAAAACAAGAATAGTTTTAATACACATATTATTCAAAGCTTTTCGCCGATAAAACAGTACCAGGATCTTCAGGAAAAATATTTCTTGTGTGTGTGTGTTGTAAACCTGTGTAGCATTGACTACAACTGTATATAACTGTGTGTGTATATATATATATATATATATATATGAATATGATGTAGACAGTAACGAAACTAAAAATATTGAAGGTTAGGTAACATATTTAACTGCAAAAGCTGTCTAAAATATAAGTAGTTCCTTGGTAGTGAATAATGTTTAACTGAGTAAATCAATATTATCAATGAAAATATATAAATACTAAATTAACAATAATATACAGTATGTTGCTATACCAATAAATGGTAGGCCTACATTATTCTTTTTTTTGTAATTTGTAACTGTAGGCCTATTACACAATAGAGCCCAATGAGCACAAACGAATAATGTATAATTAAAAATCAGCATTTAATGTACATATAATCAATAATATCCAAGAAATGTACGTGATCATGCTGATTCATAATTATTTAATTAATTTTGTTCCGCTTGTTCATTTTTTGTTTTCCCAAAATAATTACAAATTTATTTCTTATACAAATTTTAAAATACTACAAAACAATTTTTAGTATGTGCGTTTCATGTGAATATCTATATCGAATTTGAATTTCGGCAAAAAATCCAGAAGTGTTTTACTCTAGATTCGCCCATGCACCAATAAATTTAAATCGGTGGTTTTATTGTGATTCATTTATATTAAATATAGTTATTAAATCTTACTAGATTTATTTATTTATATATGAAATTAAATTTTCAGAAAATATGTAGTGAAACCTTAAAGAAATAAACTTTAATGCTAACTTTAAAAAAATAAATCTTTTTTCTTGAATAAAAATCAAGTAAATGTAACCCCTATATTTTGAAAAATTAAAAGAATATAAAGTAGTAAAAACAAAGCGATCTTTGAACAATAGTACTTGAGTAGCTACGGACATTATTCAAGCGATAAACACAATCAAAGTATCATACTAAACAACTTCTAATTGTAAAGCTGGAGTAGTGAAGGCCATGAGCTGGGAAAACGGGTTTCGTGCGCCATGTAAAAGGTAAAGACAGGAAGAGACTTTAACGCCGTCGTTGAACAAGTGTTTGAAGGAAATGTTGCAATCACTTCCCCGATGATTACCATCTAACAATAGATGGAAGCGTTAAAATCACTAAAGCCCTAATTAGTTTTCCAAAATTAGTACTGCAGTCATCAGTCGCCGTTTTCAATGCTTTAAATAAATGTAAAAAATTACAATAAATTAAAGAAAAATAATACATCCAACCTCAAGAGAAGATACATTTATTTACAGTATTTTAAGAGAGTAGGCTAACGTATTACATTACGTCATTATTTATTAAATTTATAAGAGTAAAGATATTTGTTTAATCAGTAGATTAGATAATGCAAATCCAAATAGAATGGGAGCTAATTTAAAACCAAAATAAATTTTGAAAATTAAATCACATTTTATTCCACTCTAATGCTTAAAACTAGACACCAATTGACTTTCTTAAATTAAGTGCATTCCAAATTTAGAAAGTATCTACCTAACGTTAAATGCGAGCTCATTTTTGTATGGTGTTTATTTAGTACATCAGATTCAAGGCGGGTTAGTAAATTACAAGTTAATAAATGTAAACTCCTAGATTACATTTTCACAAACTATAGCTCTAAATAGAAATATTAGGGCTACGGCACTCATTTGAAAGTGCGATAAAAACTTCACCCTCTGGTATTGCGATTCTACAATGGATGTAAGCCATAGCTAGTCCATTAAGATTCTTCGTAAATTCTTTTTCATAAATATATGGCCTTAATTTCTCAAAATTTCTGAACGCAAACTTGCACATTAAAGTCTTTGTGTACACTTTGTACACGCAATAGTGTTAGCACTCAGTGTACTGTCAACCCGTTTTATTTGAAAATATTTTTCAAGTTTTTAATATTTGAAAACCCATAGTAAAGTTTGAATGTGAAAGTCTAATATGGAATTCCCTACAAAAGCTGCTAATAAATAGGTTAGCGGTAAATGGTCTAACACAAAGCTCTATATTGTAGTTTGAAGCTAAAATGAAAATTACTACAAAAGCTGCAAATTATCGTTTACAGTAATTTTTTAAACGATAAAATATAAAAGAAACTATATAAACATTTTAATCCTAATCCTATCTCTCACGCTACGACGCTCCTGTTTCAGTTTGTCACACAATAAGAGAAAGAATAAATTAATGTCTTTCTTATATAATAGCGAGCTTTGCGATTATGTTTGTGCTTTTAACGAATCTTCCACAATTGTAGCCCTGCTAAAGTCGACTATATAATCTCTTTAACCAGTTGAAATATCCATGTTCATGATATATATTTATCTATTGAATAAAAATATTTTAAAAATTAACCGGTTTTATATATATATATATATATATATATATATATATATATATATATATATATATATATTAAATATGGTGATATGTTTTCTTGTATAGGCTATATAGTTATTAAATTAAAAATATTTCAAAAACAAGAATGTTCATTAAAAGTATTCTTGTTTTTGAAATATGTTTAATTTATTAAAATATATATATATATATATATATATATATATATATATATATATATATGCATGTGTGTACGTGCAAGTATATATAGTTAGGTCAGCGTAATAATGCCACATTTCAATAACGTATTTATCCTAATGAACCCTTTCTCAGTGGATCTATTTTCAATATAGTCACCATTACTAATTACTTAGTAATTGCGTGCGGGTGGATGGGAGCCCTTGCGTGACGGCGCGCGTACCGAACGCGTGGACACACCTGGTGGGCACCTGGAACAGATGCTCGTCATGTGTTTGTGCGCAAGGGGGAGAAATCAGGTAAAATGTTTTTCAAAATAAGCCATCACTATGAGTTCTTCCTTTATAACGGGTTATAAGTGGTGAATGTGATTCCTTTTAAACGTTTCGCACTTATCAGCGAATTGTTGTTAAAGTCGGATACATAAATACAAGATTGAATATTTCACTAAGCAAGTAAATAAAGAGTAAAATCCAAACTAAATTTACAACAAATTCCAAGATAATATAGTTATTAAAAACCAAATTTCGATAAAACTCTTATTTAACCATCTAATAATTAAGAAGAACAATATACAAAGCTGTAAATTAATTTATGAGAATGTAGACTATTGCATGCAATACTGTACTAAGCTGACTTTATAATTTTTTTGCAAGCCCCCTTTACAGTTTGCTTTTTTCAGTGAATTTATGGTTGCTGAGACTAAAAATGGAAGCATAGTCATTGAAACGTTTCTACAGGCCTGAGCTAAACGTTTGGTTGTTTTATGAGTAAATAATAACGAACACCAACTCATAATCAATCATTTATTTTCCCATGCGCGTTTCAATATCAAAGTCATCATCAATAATTATAGTTGCAAAATAAGGTACTTTGATTCTAAACTACACAAAAAAATTACTACTGTTTATACCTGTAACTAATACTTATTGACGATGATGACTTTTCATTGAGACGTGTGAGAGAAAATAACTTTTTATCATGAATTTCTGTACGTTTTAATTATTACCTTTAATAACTGGAATCTTGTTACCGATTTGGTTGCTTATTTAATTACATATTAACCCAGCAAAATCACTGTATTCAGGTGTTTCAGTTTTATCTATAATTTATTGATCAAAACTGCGCATCACAGATTATCCGAGTGCATATGTTATTGTAGATCTGTGCGTGGTATGGTGTATTGTCTGTGGTTGTAAAATATTATAATTTTTTAAATTTTGTTTTATATATTTGAAGATTGTGTTTGGCTGGAAGTATAGTTTTTGCATTAAAATGCTTTGAGATAAAAAAACAACCTTTTTGTTGTGAAACAATACAACTACAGACAACGCGACAAGTAATTAAGGGTATAATAATATATGAACCCCTTTTGTAGCGATTCTCAGTACAAAACAATGCACTAATCAAGTGCGAAAAGCGTATACAAAATTGTCAGTACAATAATACGAGACTATGGTAAGGATGAATATGTTATATAATTATACGTAATAAATTCGTGTGTGTGTGTGTGTGTGTGTGTGTGTGTGTGTGTGTCTGTCTGTGTGTGAATGAATATTTATGTCTATAACTTTCTCTCTACATCCCTCTCTCTCTCTCTCTCTCTCTCTCTCTCTCTCTCTCTATATATATATATATATATATATATATATATATATATATATATATATATATATATATATATATATATCTATGTATCTATTTATATATCTATTTATATATATATATATATATATAGAGAGAGAGAGAGAGAGAGAGAGAGAGAGAGAGAGTAAAAGGGAAGGATAGATAAATATATAGTTAGATAAACAGATAGCTATATAGATGGAGGGATGGTCGCATGATCTAACAGACTAGGTATTTAAATATACGGAAGAAGTAAATTAATATAGATTTCTAGGTGATAACGTATATAGATATCCTTTGCTAAATATTTCTCAAACACAAAATTAGAAAAATATATTAGATTTTTAAGCTTTACCTTTATTGGATATTCTCTCTCTCTCTCTCTCTCACACACACACACACACACACACACACACACACACACACACACACACACACACACACACACACACACACTCACACACACACACATCTTTCGTTTGGAAAAATACTTTAATAATATTTATCCTTTAGTATGAACAAGTATTGATTAATAATATAGCAGAAATGAACGCAGTTTTTTTAGACAAAAAGTTTATTTAACTTTATTAGTTGGTTTAAAATATTATTATTACAAAACATTTGCAATAATTTGATTTAAAAGAGTCTTAAATATGAGACATTATTTTTTTTAAAAGAAGAAAATAGCCTGAAAATGCAAATAAGTTTCCGAGAAAAACATTCAAGTGAACGATAACGCCAACAAACCATGGAATAAATAAGAGATTGGGTCATTTCCTTCCTGGGCTGTCTACAGAAATTCTTAGCTTTAATGGTGGTACAGAAGGTTAAAGCAACTATGACGGACTGCCTTCGTTAAATTAGTTCTCATCGTGTAATTTATGGGTAATTTCTGTGGTCTCGAACACACCTACGTAAGCATGGGACCCATGTCGTACAAGTAACACCCACTTACTTCGATAGCCCACACGATGCGTTTGTACTGTGTTTTGTTAGGTAGTTTCAGTAGTAATGATTAAATATATATACTTTAAACATTAATGTATTAGTTATTTTATCATGTTTTGTTAGAAGATCGGAAAATGGGGGATGATATTTTTTCAAGAGAGGAAGAACCAAAAGACAGAAAGATGCCACTAATATTGAGTTATTTACTGATTTTATTTCCGAAAAAATAATGTTAGATTAACCAATGATTGTAGATAGGCTAGACGTCCACCGACAGTGAAAGGTCTAAGCGTGTTGCTAATATTAACTATCAGTTTCATTTACTACCTATCTAGAAACTGTAAATGTAAGTTAAATTGTAAAAATTCAATTTGACTTCATATTTGGAAATAGTTATAAATTAGATAATCAACATTCTTAATACCAAGTTAAAACAAGTAATGGAAACAAATATTTTTAAAGCCAATTCCTCATTAGGTCAACAAAGAAAAATTTAATTTTAGTTACATAAATATTTTTATTAAATACTGTAATTGCAAGTAATATAAATCAAGTAACATTACCTATCCCTTACAACAGCTGTTCTACAACATAAACCAACTGTTTTATGGTATATACTGTCACATATTTTAACCAAATGCAACAAAATAACTATAAACCATACCTTGGATTATACATTTCTAGCAAAACACTGCATTGCGCGGTAGCTTATATCGTTTTTAGACCAAAGATAGAAAGGAATATGACTGGAATAAGTGTCTGTACGTGTTGTTTACGTCGTTTTAAATCATTTTGTGGTTTACTATCACAAAAAATCAAGATCTTTTTAACTCATAGGTTTATTTTAATATAGGTTAATAGTAATGTTGTATAAAATTACAACCAAACGCATTCTTACTGGATACTTTGACAATGCAGGTGTAATTGTCTATGCTATCTAGATATATATGGCAAGGCAGCAGTCGTGTTGCTGTGAAACGTGTTAAACGTAAAAAGGGTGCATGGGAACTGTTTTCCTCCCACATAAAACAAAATTAATTCGTCGGATTAATTTAATTTATTTTTATTTTTTTAAAATTGTATTACATCAAGTGTCGTAGAAAACAAGTTTTAAAAAAATGTATTTAAACTTTAGTGGATTATTAAATATTATTTTATTACCGTTTGAAAATTTGAACAAGAAATATATAGCGAGAGCGTGAACTAATAGAAGAAATTGAATGAATGAAGATAAGGTTTAAGACACAGTTGAAATATCGCTTAAATTAACCTACCCAGTCACAAAGCGAACAAGGCTGGGAGTTTGTAAAATCTCCTGTTTGCATCTGTGTCTCGGTAAGTTCTAAGCAACCATTGTATTGCTCAGGATAGAATTGGCTTCCTTTATGTGCTTACAAGACACATTTGTTGTATAAGTCTCTGATTGAAACAATGTCAAACCAACAAACTCTGTGTTTATAGTCGAATCTTGTAGTGTAACTTAGAATCATTAATCCAGATCTCGTCACCTTGTCTATAAATATTTATAGTATTCTATGCATTAAACAATATAGCCTATATATATAAAATGAATACAATATTTTAAATACAAGAATAGTTTTAAATTACTTATTACTCAAAGCTTTTCGCTAATAAAATAAGTATTAGCATCTTCAAGAAAAACAATGATGTAAGAAAATACTTTGTACAATAACTGTTTACAATAATGAAATATTTTTATTCTTTAACTATATTACAAGGAAGCGTACCATCATATTTACTATATATGTATGTGTGTGTGTATGTGTGTGTGTGTGTGTGTGTGTGTGTGTGTGTGTGTGTTTGCGAGCGCGCGCGTGCATAACATTATATAAGAAAGAAACTAATAAAGTATCTAAATTAAAGGATATCTGGGAGTAAATTAGATAAACATAGTGACAATATTACAAAACATGATTTTAACAACAAAACTTCTATCGAATTACAAGATATCAATCAATTACCTGATTTAGATAATTGTATAGATTAACCACTCACGGACATTTCTATATCAAATCACCATTAGCAGAGGATTTAACTATATTTAAGTTACAAAACAAACTGATAAGATATTCTTGGAAAACGAACTGTACTTGCTGATACTTCTCAGCTGACGCGTTTCGCACTTGGTCAGTGCATTGTTCAGTGATACTAGTCGCAGACAAAACTATATAGGTACTGAAAATATAAATCGATAAGTAGTAGGTTTCTTTGCCAAGTATTGTATATAAATAAAAGTGTTTAAAAACCTCAAGACCTGGAAAGATGGCCTAACAATTGCTAGAGCTTATTAAATCGATTTATTTTATAGTTTCGTTTTACTTAAGCTCTCTGAAGATGGTGACAGAAGTGTACTTGAGGTTTTAATCTTTACGGGTTTAAAAATTATTTATTATTTTATTACATAGTTTATTTTATTTTTTAAATTAATAGCAATAAGTTTACACGAGTATAATAAAATTTTTTCTTATAAAATGTCTTTATTTACAGTTACTAAATATGGATTAGTATAAGATTAATAAATTTACACCTGGTGGTTTGGAATGTATTTAAACTACGTTTGGTACAACTTAGTTGTTAGAAATTCAGTATTAATTGTTATCCCCGTTGCCTATTTGTTTAAAATTTATTTTATTTTTTTTACGATAGAAAACCGTTTGGATAGAAAACCTACGATACTCTTATTATAAGTTATTTTTCAAGGTAAATGAACCAGTTACAACCATTTCACCATTGTGACTTTATATTTCACTTTCCGAAACTCTGAGCTGCACCGAACACTGGCTGAGTTACTGCAGAGGTATAATTGCAGGCTCCAAATCACTGAGCTGTTATCGCTGGCAGCACCGCATAATTTCTTTATCTGACTGGACAGTAATTAAAACAAAAGAAACATGATTGGGCAGTAATTTTTCATCAACATTTTTCTAAATAACATTTAAGCTCAATGTATTCAAGCCTAAGTAACTTCTTCAATCATAATTACGTTTATGCCTGGTTTATTATATTATTTATATAAAGTGCGCAATACCTGCTTCTAATTGGATGGGTTTGGCATCCCTCTTGGAATGCCAGTCAACAATACACTACATCTGTTGCAATAAAAGTAAGGTTAAACTACATTCAACACCCTACACACTCACATATATTCTTAGTGTGGAGACAGTGGTTATGTGGGAACCCTCTATACCATCTCATTGACCTTCTCATTATGACACTATTTTTGACAATTTACAAGATTCCTTTACAAAGGTTATTTTCAGATTATCCCCTAATGTGTTTCCATTCTATGACAATATTTTCGGATGTATATTTTTTCCGTGGAGTAAGTTTTGATTTAATTTTTTGCGGTTTTACATAGACTAAAGATGATTCATTTCAATTAATATTTCAAGTCTTGCCAAGCAAGTTGTCTTCTAGATGCAATTTGACAATGTTCTATTTGGTCGTAATTTTTTTTAAATGTTTAAATAAAGGAAAATTTACATGCACTAGTACAGCATAAAGTTATCACTGATTATAAACATTTGGTTTATTTACAGATAAATGGATCACTGTAAAACTTTATCAAGATGGCATATTGTTTGGTAAAAGTTAAAATATAAAATAATATGATTTTTTAGTTTGTTTAAATAGTGTTCAGTTTAGTTAAGAACAGTATAGCTGTGTTGTGTTGTTCCTCAACAGGTTAAGTAGCTCTTGGAAATGCTAGTAATTAAATTGGCGAAATGCTTTGAGCAGTGTTGGCTAAAAGTAATTCTTGTTTTTTTTTTAAAAGTTTATAACACACACAACCTCACACACGTACACCATTCACACTCTCACAACATAGACATACACCATACTCTCTCTCTCTCTCGCACACACACACACACACACACACACACACACACACACACACACACACACACACACATACACACACACACACACACACACACACACACACACACACACACACACACACACACACACACACACACACACACACACACACACACACACACACACACACACACATACACACACTCACACACGTACACCATTCACACTCTCACACCATAGACATACAGTACACAGTACTC
Source organism: Prosapia bicincta (assembly GCA_036971475.1). NCBI lineage: Eukaryota > Metazoa > Arthropoda > Insecta > Hemiptera > Cercopidae > Prosapia > Prosapia bicincta. Next base: position 115,111,591 of record JBAIZL010000004.1, on the reverse strand, counting down.
TCTCTCTCTCGCGCACACACACAATATATATATATATACACACACACACACACACACACACACACACACACACACGCATACATAGTTTATTGTTGTTGTACATATAAAGTTTGTTATTCTTTATATATATATATATATATATATATATATATATATATATATATATGTATGTATATATATATATATATATATATATATATATATATATATATATATATATATATATATATATAAGGTTAAACAAGTAAACCTTCCCAGCAGGACAAACTGTGGACATTATCGTATCTGGTTTTATGTAAAAACTTTTCATTATAATTAGGTATGACTAGAATTTCAGGAGCCGGTAGACAACTAGCTCAACCTCGTGTCAGACCCTCTCTACTTGAAAACCCTGTCTTGCATTGCCATAATAGTCCCTTATTCGCAGTATCAGAAGATCAATGTGTCCTTTCCATACTCTTAATTTAACTCCTTCCTCGCCTTGTTCGTTACAAGGAGTTAAAACAGATAGACTCCACTTTACGATCCCGATAGAGGTTAGGATTTCATGTGCGTACACGTGTACCACAATATGACCCTTTTAATCTTTACCAAAAGGTTCTATGTCGCTACATCAAGCCTAATCTGCTAACCTTCGTATGCGTTGATACTTATACAGACTGGTCACCTTCAAGTCTTGATTTATATTATTTATATTAAAAGGTATCAGTTATCATTAAAGTGATTGCATTTATTAGAGTAATTACCATGCGAAATAGCCAAGTAATATAAGAACGGTAGGTATTACTTAATTAAAACCAGTTGCACATGAAAGCTCTCATTAATATCATACTTTTTGTTCTAGGTTTCGAGCCTGGTTACTGCGTGTCTGAATACATTACACACAAGTAAGTGCAAATTACAAACATCTGTCAGTTAATAAAGACATAGCTTAATGGTGACAATAGGTATAAAGCAAAGTTAGATGCTATCGTGTTGTATATAAAATGTTTTTTTCCTATTTTTACGGTAATTTCCTTGGATATTGTGTATTTTAAAGAATGTTTTAGCACTATGTTCTATAATGACAATAGCAAAATTTTAAAATATAACAATACATTTATAGTAATTTTTCTTACATATCACGTTAATCGTTTAATGGGATATATTTTCGTCTATCATGTTATTATCATATTCTTGTGTATGATATGATAATTCATAGTATGAATTATCGAATAATGAATCGATGTTTTTCAAATCATGTTTCGTTATGAAAAATTGTTAATTTCAATTTAAGTCATAGACCTATTGCATTTTTTGTTTAATGTTAAAAAAACTGTCAAATGTAATTTAATTTAAACAGAATAAATGAAATATCACATGTATAACAAAATCATATGTTACTTCGAACCAATAAAGTTATTTCATTCAGTTTAATATATAATGGAAATAATTTTTCTAAGAGAATAACCCTGTCTCGTAATTGCTTCAAATAGTCTGCTTTTTTTATTAATTAACAATTGAAATTATTTTGTTTGAACCTAATATTAAACACCATTTTTTATAAATAAGATTGGCTTGTTAGTCAAGGTAATTATTCAATAAAATATCTAATGATTCTCAAGTTAAATCAGTTTATTACATTCCTATTTATTACTTACAGTTTGATTTTTATAAAGTATATTTAAAATGACTCATCATGATGACTTGATCATTGAAACACGTTTGTTCTAATAACGTTCATAATTTGAGTTTAGAGATTTTTTCCAAAAACAAAAACATTTAAACTTACAAAAGTGTTCGAACATTTTTATAAATCATATAGGACAAACTTTAAGTTAAAATTTACTTTAAATTGCTATTTAAAATATTTAATAATTCCATACATAAAGGAATTAATAGAATAGAAAAGTGTAGACATTAAAGATATATTTAGAAATAATGTTTCAAAATTAAATTACACTAAATAATAAAAGCTACAAACGTCTAGTTATTTTACCCAAATTACAAAAAATTATTTAAAAACTGTAACAATAGGTCAATGCGGAATTGGATCGAGATAAGACTTGTTGAGGTTTCCAGGACAGGTTTTGCGATGATAGATGTACTAAGCGACTTGCGTAATTCTTCGACGACGTCAGGAGTGTCACATCAAAACGAAGGACGACCACAGAGTCCATGGAAGTATACAAACTCCTAATGAAATATCACGAAACTCAATGTTTGAAGGCTTGTGAACCTGGCTTATATTCAATTTTCCACTGAGCTCATATTTATTGTTTTATTGTTCTTCATGAGTAAAATTTTTGATTTTATTATTAATTCGAATTTATGAGCTAGAATACCTTAATGTTCTTAAAGCTAGTTGATTATATATATCTTAATTAACTTCACAGGGGAAATTGTTATTTACTGTCGATGTTATTTATTTGAAACCATAACAGTCATTCTCAAGTCTGAATTTATAATTCAATTTTGAAAAATATTAACAAAATTAATACATCAATCAACAAATGTCGATAAAAAATAAACTAATTAACAACTTGACTTGCGCTGTATATTAGAGTATATATTATTATTATAATATATATTATTACAATACATCATAATCGTATTATCATTGCCATAAAGTCTTATAGTCATATTTAGTTTATATAATTATAAAAAATCATTTGGTTCTTAAATTCTGCGAAATTTCATTTAGTGGAGTTGATAATTTGATAATTTCGTTGATAGAAAATACATTTTATGTATAAACATTTGCGTTCGGATAATATTTTTCTATCTAATTTATAGTAATTATAAGTATGTATCTTATACTAGTCTACTCAATTATTCTTCCTAAATCGTTAAATAAAGTGTTTTGAATTTTATACATCTTTAAATGTTTACACCATGGATTAAATAATTACTCCTGAAGGCTTGAATTAAAAATCACGACCTAAATCAGATATATTAACAAAAACAATAACAATTTTCGATTGATTAAAAACTAATCTAAAAGCTTTATAAGTATATCAATGTAGGGAAAAGATAAAAATTTACTTTTTATTTAAAGAATTTTAAAAAAATGTAAATCTATTTTTTTATTACAGTGAAATTATTTTAATTAATTTTGAAATATACAATTGTTACATAGTCTCGGCACAATTGTTTAGAGATTACCTACATCTGCTTATGTTCGCGATAAACGCATTTAAACATCAGCGGTGTATAGTTGCACCGCCACAAGAACTAACTTTCAGTGGCAGCTGTAAACAACTTCCGCCAACCAGTCCCGCTGTGCTATGAATCACGCTTAGCCAGTACAGGTACTGCTGAAGGAATGTGAAATAATTTAATTGAATCACAGATTCAAAGAAAAGACGCTTCATGTGCGTGACGCAGCGACCGACCTGTTACTTTGTCAGATAAGGACGGATGTAGTCACTTTTACTTCAAGCCACGTGTTTGCATTGAATGCTACAGTATTTTCTCAAGTTTTTGCTTTTGGTTATCTCAGGAAATTTGTTACCGTTCTTTTATAAACTTCATATTTTTCGTCCAACTTAAATAAAACACTAGCATTTCAAATTCGGGCTTCATCGAAGTCTTATATTTTTAAGTGAAAACTTCTATAGCGATGCTTACAAAAACGTATTGGATGAACATAAACATACAATTTTTTGTCAGTATAATATCCACCCGGTTACGCTATGACTTACCTCAAAGAGAATTAAATGATAACATATGATTTCATGCAACACCGTATTTCGTTTTATAGGTTATGATGTAGAACAGCTGTTTTAGACGCAGGCTATGTTACTTTATTTATTGAACATTGTTAGGGAAAAAGATTATTATTATAGGATTGATCAGTTCATATATATAATAATTTATTTAAATTTTGACAAATCTAAATAGAAAAACTTCAATATAACGATAGTACTAAGTTATGTATTTTTAATCCAATTTTTGAAAGGAAAACCTTCTTACGCGCGTCTAAAAACAAATGTTTAGGTAATTTTTCATTACTCAAAATTAAATGTTTTTGCTCAATTCAAAATTTCTGTAGACGTATCTATAAGAGTTTTCAATGCAACGAAAAACCAAAAATGTCTGAACGCTTGATAGCCTTGCATATGTTTTTATATACAGCCTTTCATTAAACAAAAAGGCATTTTAAAGGTAGTATTAGAGTAGGTACATATAACTCCCTCGTACAAGCTATAGGCAAGGTATTATGGCATACCATAATAAAACGTACGTGAAGTACTTGTACTCGGGGTCATAAAGAGATGGCTACTCGTTACATCTCCTTGTAAGGAGAAGGAAAGGCAGAAGGCATACTCTCAACCGGAATGAAGAGGAAGAGTGTGTTCAGGCCAACCAGAGGAACATCAAAGAAAAATTATACCTTCACGATATATCTCTGTCCCTCTACCAGCACATATCTTTAGTTATTGTAACAGTGCAGGACTTATATTTCAATTTCTAAGAATTATTTTGTGTGGGGGTGTTATAATAATTTATGGCACTGGGTTACATATTTATTATTGTGTTGTTAGTAATTGGTTTATAACTCTAGTTTCGAAGTAAACTTTGTAAGGGCGTAAAAAATAACGGGATTTTATCATTAAAAAAACATTAAAAAATTAATATGTCGGTATTCGTTAATAAAATAACTCTTTTTCAAGGATGAATTTAATTTTGATTCAGTATTTATATTTTGTATTACTTCATTTCTTAGAATATCGTCATCATCTTTTCCTTCTTTTATTATTATTTTCTACTTATTTTTCAAAAGTATATTTAAATATTAAAACTATAGGTATACAGCAAAACCTCTACTTTTACACTTTAAACTATAAAAACGGAATTTTTATGCATATGTAAAAAAAATGTATTGAAAAATCATTCGAATAAATTATTTATTAGTCGTACAGTTTAGTACGATTTACTTCCTTGCTAACTATTTTAATCGGGTCAGTACTGTAATTGTTTTGCTACAGGAGTTTTGCTGTATATGTGTTAAATATATTTTTGTGCGTCATTAAAAATATGTAAATGATTTTTCCGTTCAAACGTTTCCCTGAATAGTAACCCAAATAAAAAATCCAGTAATTTGGTTTAATAAAAATACCGTTACGGAGGAGTTTCAGATTTCAAGAGGTAACAAAATAAGTATTGACATAAAAACTACGAACATGGTTTGTACCGACACACAAATTTCCAAAAGTCTAAATATAATTTCAAAATCTCCTGAAACACGACTTATTTGTGGTGAATCGAAAATAATTTTTCTACAGCAATCTAACATCGTAATTTCCACTTTACAGGGAGTGTTTACAATTTTCCTCTACACCGGGAATGCTAGGCTTGCAACAGCAATGCAAATCCTGCAGACAAATTTAGAAACATGGTTTGCATCATTGCAATGACTCAGCACTTCGTAGATATCAACACCAGGCTTTGATAGTCGTGAACACTCGTTGGTCGAACGTAAGCAAAATCTAAGCAGAAGAAAAATGTTGGAAAATATTTCCAAGTCGATAATGAGCATTAAAGAAAATACCTGACCTACAGATAAAAATTGCGTACATACAATCGTTTGATTTGTGTTGATTAAAATGCTTGGATCATGCATTGTAAAAATTTTAATAATTTTCATTTCACAAAAACAGATTTTCTGACGTTATTTTTAAATTCTTTCATTTATCTCACTCTCCTGATGTATATCTTGTACAAAATTTCAATCATTGATAAAATACGGTTTTATTCATCCAATCACGTTCAAATCCTTTTTTTAAACATATAGTGGTTGATAATCGATGTTAATAGAGTTTTTTCAAATGTTTATTCAATACTTAAATTATAAGAGTTTAAGGGCTTAGGTCGGGATTCAAATTGAGTAGCCTATCTTCGTCCTGGAAGTCTAGCGCCCCTTGACATTGCGCTAACTTTCCCACTAATAGTTATGTACTTCTCAGAGATGTATATGCATTTTTCTTTTCTCCCCATCTGGTTGCCGGCGAAATCTCCATTACACAACCTTAAATTGTCGCCATGGTTACCACACAATATCATAAATAATGCTCTAGGATTAACAATTAATGAAAACAATAAAATAATGAAACAAACTGGATTAACGGTATCGAACCCTGTTTAACAAACAAACATTGCAAAAGAAAAGCGAAAAGAAACTACAACACAATGCAAGCGACGAAAAAAAAGAAAGAGTATAAATAGTATCTAACAAAAATAATAGTCCAACGCCATACATAGAAGGTAAAATGGAAAATTGCAAGGAAATTCGCTTTCTATTTTGACACTTAGTTGTTTTATTCTAACATATGTATATACAAACTTATAACTCTTGTAATTATAAAACAAATGAAACTAAAATGAAATTTTTCTTTGTTGATTTGAGTAGAAATTGACTTTAAAAAAAATTTATTTAGAAAAATAACAAATTCTAGAAACAAAGCAACGAACCCTTGTCCCGTGACTTAACCACTAGATACGCCTCTTGGTCATCACACTGATCGCATGAAATTTTAAGTAATTTTACTGAAAATACAGTAAACACAAGAAACTACATATTCTTAAAATGTTTAATAAATTAGAAACAATTATGTATTTTAATTCGACAAAATATTTTCTTAGACATTCATTGTCAGCATTCTCAAGAACTAGTCAACTGATTGCAATGACAATACAATTGTTGTGAAATATTTATTACTGTAGGCATGTTTATTGCTGAAATATGTGTAGTAATAAATATACAACAAGAAAATGCTTACAACACACACACACACACTTATGAACAAAATGAACATAAAATTCTATATGAAAGTGTAACATATTTGCAAGTGCTTTTAGTTTGAACATGAAAGGTTTTGCTTTAATTTTTTTAAGGTCATGTGTTTTTGAGAATTTTAATTTTCAATAATATTAATTTTCAAAAGACATAAACAGATAGAAAGTTACGTAAATAAAAAGAAAATAACGGAATTAATTACATGTTTAACTTTACTCAATTACTGCACTTAATTCGGAACGAAACTGAAAAGGACTCGAGTTACAAATTTTTTGGTTTAAGTTTACTTTGTAACTTTCTTCGCGTTGCAACAGCGGCTACCTAGCCTTTTCCAAGCACAACACATGTAAGAATGTTGCTTTGAAATTAATACTTGATAGGTTAGGAAACAAGCAATCAAGTGAATCTTGTTGACTTTTTGCTATGCCTTCTATATTATAATGACTTAGTGGTGTGTTATCGTGTTAACAGAAACCGGTATCGGCACATACGACTCAGACGTAGTGGACCATTAACTCGTTAAGAATGTGTGATCAAACAAGCCTGTTGCATTTACATTCATATATTATACGAAATGTGGAGTTATTGTGTTGCTGCCGGTCATGTCGCATTCCTCAACGTAAAAGCGTCACTATTTCGCGCATGCAAGTCTCTTTCTTTTTCCTAATGTACTTGGCAATTATCTTTTCTGCAGTTTGCAGGCTGTGTATTTCAATTTAATGGAAAATCTTAGGACCCTTCTAGAACAAATCAATTAATGTTCTTTGATTAGAAGACGTTTGCAGAAATAATAGTTTGTACAGGAAACAACGAAATTTTCATATTTTTGTGTAATTAAAAATTTGTCTAGGCGATTTATTGTTGGGTGGATCAGCTGACTGTTGAAGCTGATTGTTGTAACCATCTTCATTTTACTCATTAAACCATAAGTAACTTATACTTTGAATCTGACACCCTTTTCCATAACATAGTGCACAGCCTGCCTATCCCACACCTCTCCACCCCTATAAGTCACACGCCTGCGACCTTGAGCGATCGCCGCCAATAGCAGTTTGGGCTTCGTTACTGAAGCTATGGTTAATAGTTTTCACTGAGTTCTATAAATAATTACTTGTAAGAAGACTACTAACCTAAATGACCTGGATTCGATTCTCGGTAGTACCAAATAACTTTAGTGTACTAATTCTCAGAGAATTTTGAAAAATTGATTTTGATAAGAGTACCCAAAGATAGAAGAAAGGACTACATCGCAGTACCTGGCGAGGGTCGTCCCTCGTATGGCGCAAAAGGGTATCTTCTGATATACCCTCGTAGTACCCTTTGGTATGGCACAAAGGGTGTTTATGTAATATTTCTTTGTATTGAATGTATTTTACTGTATGCACACTTGACGAGGCTCACATACCTGAAATAGACCTAATATATCGGGGAATAGACCGGTATCTATCAGTTAAACCAAAGTCGAAGGAGAAAGGTTAGAAAGGAAGGGTTTAATATAGGTTCCCTGAACAACCCTCTAGTATTGAGAGAAAGGTTCATGTTGGCCAGGTTGTTTTCTACCTGAGTCAAAGGGTGAATCTATGCGCTACCTTACCGAGGGAAAAGGGGAGTGAAATTGTTAGATCGTTGATTGTGGTACTTAATATTTTGTTTTGAGTATTGAATGTCGTTGTTTTAATTGACTATTGTACTGAAAATGTCATGAGGAAATATATCATATTCAAAAGATTTATAATGTAGGTAGTGATGTGAGTAATAAAAATCTCTGCGGATAAGAGGGAAGACTTGAGAAAGCTTACTCAGTCGGAGTAGGTTGGCTGTTGTACTACTCACCCTCCGACTTATAGTTCTTTGCTATAGAATCTAATAAGTTTCCTGCTCTGGCTGTGGATCACTTTTCTGTCTACAGACTTACTTGCTGACGTGTTATGTGACAATGACGGCTCAACATTGTGAAGACAAGAACCTTTCATCAGCGAATGTTTTTAGAAAGACCACAATACAAACGACACTCACTGAGTCAAAACTAACTGAGAGATTTGTTGATCCAAGAATTTGTGCACGCATGCGCCAAATTTCTCTTTGCCTCAGTTCTTTCCAAGTGAGTTTCATCACTCGCCTCATACGCTATAGCTGTCATTATTTGATATTAAAAACCAACATTATCAACTTGAATAGAGCACAAGTGGTTTTTCAAAGAATAAGCTTTAGATTTTCTACAAATTACAGGGAGAAAGGCCAAAGTCAATTGTGTTTTCACATCTAAAGAAGAGTTTTTTATAGAAAGCTTCATCACTTTTTGTGTGTGTACATTGCATGCTGTTTGTGATATACGTTTCAGCAACGGCATCGTCATTTCTTCGAAGAACTGATGCGCAATTCAGTCTGGCAATAACAATACACCCTAGTTAGTCACCTCGGCATTAGTCATCTAGGAAAATAGTTATCACAGGCGAGTTACATGAGACGTTCTGGAGTCAGATTAGGACTCATTACGTGACACAACCAGAAATTACGCGACACTTCAAGGTCACCTCTCTCCGATTCCATTCCTTAGTTATCGATAACTTGGCTGGAAACACCTAGCAACAAGTTATTCAATGTTGAACATAAATATACTACAACAACAAGGAAGAGATGTCCCAGTGTTCAGAGAAACGTTTTTCAAGGAGTTTATTTTTTAAACAGTTACAAATACATGCATAATGTATGAGGTAACATATTTAATAAAAATAGCTCGAAAAGAAATTTTAACTAAACTCAATTTTGATCAATGGTTTTCAAAATTTAATATTAAAACTTTCATTTACATCACATAATCACAGTTAGACTTACTTGCTCACATTAAATATTAATTGTTCATCTTTATTAAAGTGATTTAAAACATTTTAACGCATTTTGGTATGGTAGCTGAATAACTACCACTAACCAAGTGGTTTTTAAGGCTGTTAAAAACTTCATAGCCTGTACTCTAAGTTGTAAATTTTTTTAAGGAAAACTTTTTTCCGAATGTTTTTAAGGCGATCGGTTAGCGGACGAGCGAGCGACTCTCTTCGCCCTTTTTGAGAGCAGGTCTTCTTCAGGTAATCGCCCCTTCCCACGTGATGGCTTAATTTCCCTTTATTCCCAGTTCCAAGAAATCGTTATTTCCTTTCCTGACTTTACCTAACTCCTTCTACCCGTCTTTATCATTATTATTACAAAGACTAACAGATAAATATCATTTTATTTCGCCCAAAGTGATCTTCCTCTATTCCAGTACCAGGGCATCATTAATGCCTTTCCATAATTGTACCTATTTTTATCTACCCCTTTTATCATTGTCCTTACAAAGACTGTAATAAATATACTTCTCTTTATGTCTCCGATAAAAAGTAAGAATTCTACAGGCAATTGTAACAACGAGATGTCATAATTTTCAACCTTTCCCATTACCATGGGAACACTATGTTCTTTCATTAGTCCTACACCGATTATTTCCTGATAGAAAGTGAGTCTTCATCAGTTACGCTAAGCCATCATGTGATATCATAATCTCCCCCGTACATCCCCTATCAGGGGTTTTATGCCATTACCCTAGTCATATCTGTATCTACAATCCTTTCTTACCAAGGAATCGTAGGTGATAATATTCAGAACTTTTTATCTCCTAAACTTACAAAAAATTGGGTAAAATACAAATCTTTTGCTCAGTTAATTGTAATTTTTCTATATTTCTTCACAGCTATAGGAAGTGATTTTAAATTATCGTAAAAAAAACTTTACTTTAAAGTAGCCTACAATAGAAAACAATTTTAAAAGCAGAATGTCACATCAAGGAGGTGTCAGATTATAGTCCTACTAGTGCAGTTCACGATACTTTGGTTGTTTATGTTTGTAAATTTTTGTTGATTGTTGTGTATTGTTTCAAATATTATGCTGACATATCGATAACTTTAAATCGAATTTAAATCGCTGGTAGAAGTTAATTTACAGCTCTAAAGCTTTTATATTGATGAAATAGACAAAACTCTTTATGGCGGCTTCTGTTAGGACCATAGTGTATGGTAATTGAAATTTTTGGTTCATTTGAATTACATTTAGTTTTTAATCGTAAGTTATCTAAGGTTGTACACAAATATTAAACATTATTTGTTCCAAGACAATTTTATATTGTAAATCGCCCGTCTAACGATCTCGTAACATAGGAACTTCACAGACGATGGTTCCCTCACTGCCTCATTGTCTTGCCCGCTCTGCGATCGCCTCATAAACAAAAGAGCGAGCAGTATGATCCCCGAGTTCGATATGTTACGAGAGCGGGTCCGAGTCGTGATGCGCGTGCTTACATGGTCCAAAGCGTACGTCCATCACAGCTAATCGTAAGGCAAGGATTTATTGCTGCTTTTCCTATAGATATGCTTGCATACAACCATTCCTTCGGGGAGGATTTTAGAGGTTAACCGCAATAAGGCGGAAGTGCTTGCTAATTGTACTTTCTAGGGTTATACTTCCGGTTTAACTGGTATCTGATGATTTAAAGTTTTTAAATCGAAAGCAAATATCATTTATAAATGAACTCTAAATTTCAAGTTAACTCCCCTCCCCTCCTCTTACTCATGCTATTATAATTATTATAGTTCTAATGTATGTAGTAAAAATTAAAAACTATAACGCCAGGTCTTATGTAGTACTGTTACAACTTACTACTTAGAACTTTACAGTTTTAAATGACGCTGAAATTTCCAAAATTATTTTTTTTTATGATGACTATTTCCGCTTAGCTGAATCGCAAAGTAGATGACATTTGTTATACAAATTATTCGGTAATAATAATCAAAGTAGAAACCCTTAATTTTTATTAGATAGAACACTTGGTGTCAGAGATATGGTTTTACTTCATAAAGACATCCCCATAAGTTTATGATTATAATCATAAGTTTTGCCACATTAAAATAGGGTATTAAATCATTAGAACTAACAGAATTTTTGTTCATGTTTATTTAAGCCCCCGCAAGAAGTTTATTATGAATAAAAATGTGGTTGATAACCGAGACAACGAAATTTATTTTCAAACCAGCAACGTTTTGGCAACTAGTCAGTTACCCTTATCTAGCCTCTTGGGCTATAAACCAAGTCCTTACATTTCAGGCAAATGTGAAGTGTGAAAAGGTAAAATACCTCATCACCTTCACTAAAAACGTCCTTCGAGTTACTGCTCTACTAACGTCTGCTTAAACGTCATCTGCTTAAATGGTCTGCTTAAAGGACTTTTTAGTGAAATGTAAGGGGTTTGATATTTTGCCTTATTACATTACACATGTGACTTTAAAGTGTAAAGGCTTTGTTTCTATGGGACAACAGGCTTGATAAGGCACCGAACTAATTGTCAAAACATTGCTGATTTAAAATAAATATTGTTGACTGAGTTAACCGCATTTTCATTCAACAGATATTTATATCTGAACGGTACAGTCAATGAACGGTGAAACCATTAGAAAGGATTGGCATTAGGATTGAGAAAATCAGAGTTGACTAAAATAGACCGCAATAGACTGCTGATGGACCTTTTAGCAGTCTCGTCGTCTGACGTTGGCTACTACAACAAGGCATTGGTATGTGTTCCCCGTTTTATAAAGTGGAGTCTAGGAACCCGACGGAGACTATAAGCAGGAAATTGGACTCTTGAGTTGTAAGTCTGTCTTAGAATACTGAGGGTTTTTTGGCATAAGGAATCATACTATTTTTAGACTTTGAGGAGAATTGAGAAGTCATAGTAACTGTGGAAATAGGAGAACTCCAGTACCTTGGATAACGTGTAATTACAAGACATGAACTGTTGTAGAAAAAATTAGCCTGAAGAGCAATGTATTTGGGAGAAGTAAGACAAGACGAAGAATATAATGGTTTAAGTACCTTAGAATGCGTTTTAAGTTAATATTTCCTTGCTCTTTAGAATTGCAGCGAATAAAACAAATGTAATAAGATTTAGAGGTTAACTTGTGAAGTTAGCTTGTATACACCTTTCTCTAAACATAGAGTTTTATTAATCATTAAACTTATGTTCTGAGAAAAATGTAAACAAACGTGTATTTTTTATAAAATAAATACAGTATAACCAATTTGTTTGTAAGAATATAAAAAGGTTGATAACTTTAAAAAGAAGAAGTGATTAAAAATATAAGTAAATAAAAAGTACAATTTTATAATAAGACGGGGAGTATAGTGAATATACTTGATAACTTTACCAATAAATTATATTTTCCATCGTAGGAAAACAATTAGCTTAAATTACTCTTGGTATTGAAAGTTTACTACATGGAATCATGATTTAAAAAAACTAGTAAATGCAAATTACACACTTCTACGAAGAACAATATTTAATACGAAGTACATATAGGGCTATACAGATGATCACAAAGTTCTGTAAAACATACTAATATAGGCCTACTGGGCAAATTGCAGCCACAAAGACTTTCCCTCATGAGGTAAATCTACTCTGCTATCAGAATTCTAATATCATTCCAACAATAAGCACTTACAGAAGCAAATGGGGATTCTCAATACTGATATGTCCTCACTTATATAGGGATATGTTTTCACTTATACAGGGATATGTCTTCATTTATACAGAAATATGTCCTCACTTATACTGGGATATGTCCTCACTTATACAGAAATATGTCCTCACTTATACTGGGGATATGTCCTCACTTACACAGGGATATGTCCTCACTTATACAGGGATATGTCCTCACTTATACAGGAATATGTCCTCACTTATACTGGGATATGTCCTCACTTACACAGGGATATGTCCTCACTTATACAGGGATATGTCATCACTTATACAGGAATATGTCCTCACTTATACTGGGATATGACGTCACTTATACAGGGATTTGTCTTCACTTATACAGGGATATGTCTTCATTTATACAGGGATATATCTTCATTTACACAGGGATATGTCCTCACTTACACAGGGATATGACGTCACTTATATAGGAATATGTCCTCACTTATACAGGGATATGTCTTCATTTATACAGGGATATATCTTCATTTACACAGGGATATGTCCTCACTTACACAGGGATATGACGTCACTTATACAGGGATATGTCCTCACTTATACAGGGATATGTCCTCACTTATATAGGAATATGTCCTCACTTATACTGGGATATGACGTCACTTATACAGGGATTTGTCTTCACTTATACAGGGATATGTCTTCATTTATACAGAAATATGTCCTCACTTATACTGGGATATGTCCTCACTTATACAGAAATATGTCCTCACTTATACTGGGGATATGTCCTCACTTATACAGAAATATGTCCTCACTTATACTGGGGATATGTCCTCACTTACACAGGGATATGTCCTCACTTATACAGGGATTTGTCTTCACTTATACAGGGATATGTCTTCATTTATACAGAAATATGTCCTCACTTATACTGGGATATGTCCTCACTTATACAGAAATATGTCCTCACTTATACTGGGGATATGTCCTCACTTACACAGGGATATGTCCTCACTTATACAGGGATATGTCCTCACTTATACAGGAATATGTCCTCACTTATACTGGGATATGTCCTCACTTACACAGGGATATGTCCTCACTTATACAGGGATATGTCATCACTTATACAGGAATATGTCCTCACTTATACTGGGATATGACGTCACTTATACAGGGATTTGTCTTCACTTATACAGGGATATGTCTTCATTTATACAGGGATATATCTTCATTTACACAGGGATATGTCCTCACTTACACAGGGATATGACGTCACTTATATAGGAATATTTTCTCACTTATACAGGGATATGTCTTCATTTATACAGGGATATATCTTCATTTACACAGGGATATGCCCTCACTTACACAGGGATATGACGTCACTTATACAGGGATATGTCCTCACTTATACAGGGATATGTCCTCACTTATATAGGAATATGTCCTCACTTATACTGGGATATGACGTCACTTATACAGGGATTTGTCTTCACTTATACAGGGATATGTCTTCATTTATACAGGGATATATCTTCATTTACACAGGGATATGTCCTCACTTACACAGGGATATGACGTCACTTATATAGGAATATGTCCTCACTTATACAGGGATATGTCTTCATTTATACAGGGATATATCTTCATTTACACAGGGATATGTCCTCACTTACACAGGGATATGACGTCACTTATATAGGAATATGTCCTCACTTATACAGGGATATGTCTTCATTTATACAGGGATATATCTTCATTTACACAGGGATATGCCCTCACTTACACAGGGATATGACGTCACTTATACAGGGATATGTCCTCACTTATACAGTGATATGTCCTCACTTATATAGGAATATGTCCTCACTTATACAGGGATATGTCCTCACTTATACAGGGATAAGTCCTCACTTACACAGGGATATGTCCTCACTTATACGGAGACATGTCCTCCACTCTGCTACTGTAAATTACGTTTGGTTTCGTTTTCTTTTCTTGAGGAATATGAAAAAATATTGTGAAAACAGATCATTTTGAACAGAGTAAAGGAAAGTGAGTTAAGAGAAAGGAGTATGACGTCACGTGGTAAAGGTAGCTTACCTGGCGTAGACCTACCCTCTATCAGTTACAGAGAATAACGGTGTTATACTCTAGAATGGTGTTATAGAGAATAACGGTGATTAACTCTATAATGGCGTTATAGAGAAAAACTGTGATATACTCTATAGTGGTGTTATACAGAATAACGGTGATATACTTTATAAATGTGTTCTAGAGAATAACGGTGATATACTCTATAATGGTGTTATACAGAATAACGGCGATATACTCTATAATGGTGTTATAGAGAGTAACGGTGATATACTCTATAATGGTGTTATAGAGAATAACGGTGATATACTCTATAATGGTGTTATACAGAATAACGGTGATATACTCTATAGAGGTGGTATAGAGAATAACGGTGTTACATTCTATAGTTCAATAGAGTCATACAGAATAAAGGTTATTAACTCTATAATGGCGTTATAGAGAAAACGGTGATATACTTTATAAATGTGTTCTGGAGAATAACGGTGATATACTCTATAATGGTATTATACAGAATAACGGCGATATACTCCATAATGGTGTTATAGAGAATAACGGTGTAATACTCTAGAATGGTGTTACAATGAATAACTGTGTTATGCTCTATAGAGGTGTTATAGAGAATAACGGTGCTACTCTATAGAGGTGTTATAGAGAATAACGGTGTTACATTCTATAGTCCAATAGAGTTATACAGAATAAAGGTTATTAACTCTATAATGGTGTTATAGAGAAAAACGGTGATATATTCTATAATGGTGTTATACAGAATAACGGCGATATACTCTATAATAGTGTTCTAGAGAATAACGGTAATGTACTCTATAATGGTGTTATACATAATAACAATGATATACTCTATAATGGTGTCATACAGAATAACGGTGACTCTACCGTTATACTCTATAATAGTGTCATACAGAATAACGGTGATATACTCTATAATGGTGTTCTAGAGAATAGCGGTAATATACTCTATAATGGTGTTCTAGAGAATAACGGTGATATACTCTGTTTTGGTCTTATAGAGAATAACGGTGTTATACTCAATAGTGGTGTTACAGAGAATAACGGCGTTTTACTCCATAATGGTGTTATGAAAATAAAGTTATTACAATGATGGAAGATAATGTTCTTCGGTTTGGGAATAAGGGGAAAGTACATCTTGGTTTCAAGCTTTGCTTATCTGAAGTAAACCTCCTCTGTACAGTGGTTACTGAGAGCTGTCTAATTGCTTGCCTTTCCTTAGAATATATGTGAATGAAATGGTTTGTTGAATTTAGTAACGTTTTCACTTATATGCGAGAAGTGTTGTCTAAGTTGTGTTTCAATAGAGAACTGCAGAGATGCAGATCCCTTTTAGGATCCCCCTCAAGGCATCCCTTTGCGTGAAAGTTCAAATATAATCCTAAATTATAGAGTAAGGAGGTAATAGAAATTCATTTCTTATTTTGAAAGAAGGTAGCTGAAGAATCTAGTGAGTAGAGTAATTTTGTTTTCTGTTAGCGACAAAAAATTCGTGTGTACCTTTTCAGCCTCCAGGTCGGCTCACCTCTAGTAAAGAGCTAGTTAGTGTGATAATGGCCGTTTGAAGGTAGCCCTGACCACACTACTATAAGTCCCGCATGTGTTTCCCAAGTTGTGTTAATGGTGTAAAGATGTTATTGTTAATTTATATAATATCAAAACAAATTAGACATGTAGAAAGGCAATTTCCACTACATCTATAAAGAAGAAAACACATTCTTTACCACACAAATAAAAATAAAAACAGCCTTTGTATCCTTGGAAATCTAACAAACGTTTATACACCCATAAAATTCACTATTTCAACAATTACTTGAAAAAGTAATATAAACAACAAAATTTTTGAAGCCAATTCCTACTTAGGTCAACGAAGAATAATTTTATTTTAGTTACTTTTTATTAAATAATTGCAAATAATATGAAATAACAGAACATATCTTTAAAACAGCTGTTCCACCACATCACCTAAAACATAAAATCAGCTGTTCTATGGAATCATATGTTATCACGTATTTTAAGCCAAATGGGACGAAATAACTATATTGCATAGCTTACCTTTTTGTGAAAAGAGTTTCACCCATATATAACTGAAATTATATTTAAATAATGAATAAATTATAAATTAATAAAAGAATTAAATAAAGGATTAAAAATTAATATATGTGAAACATTGGAAATTTTTAAGCATAAAGTTAAAGAGAAATTAAATGATGAACAAATTCAAGTGAGATCATGCATCAAACTATTTATAAGGTCATTGATGTTATAGAAAAAATTACATAAAGTGCAATACTTATAAACATATGGTTCTTTGTAGTACATATGATTTAAGTTTTGTAAAAATATGTTGTTAGATAATTATTTTCCTGAAGATGCTGATACTATTTTATCGGCGAAAAGCTTTCAATAATATATGCAATAAAAGTATTCTTGTTTTTGAAATATTTTTTATTATATATATATATATATATATATATATGGAGAGTGTGAACTAATAAAAGGAATTGAAAAACTCGAAGATTTCCTCTTGATGAATATAATAAACTATTTCATAAAAATCATTATGTAATCCGGTCGTATAGTTTTACTGTTTTTAAAAAACATTCAATAAACAACTAATGTCACAACATTTTTTGTTGTTATGGACAATATAATAATTAATGTAATTGGCTATAAACCCAGATCAGCAATACAGGAATAATAATCAAACAATGTTTAATACTAGTATACCCTAAGTGTATTTCGATGACAAAGTCAACTTCCGAAGGTACGTTATAACTACAATTAAATTACTAAAAAATTCAATTAATTAGTTACTGTATTGTATTTATTGTAATTGCATTTAACATAACAATTGGGCCTAGCTTTTCATAAAATATTATCCACAATTTTCAAAACTACCAGTATTTTCACAATTTTCAAAATTATACAGCTGAAAGTCCAAAGGGCAAAGTAACAATCCTGATAGACATAGGCCCAAGAACATAAATATGCGTGTATCATAAATTAAATATTTAAGTGTATTATATAAGTACTATATAATTTTATTTCTGCTGGAGTATCGCTTTACCCTAAATTGTTTAAGAGATCAAATATTCCGCATTCATGACGAAATTGATGATGACAGTCAACCACCATTATCCATTTCTGGCATTCCTAATACAATAGCTATACCCTAAAACACGTCAGACATCTGCGGATAGAGACATCAGCCCGGGCAACACCCATAAATCTCTGCCAATTATTCGCCCGTCTCCGTCCTCTAATACGGACAAATTATGGCACAATTTTTGTGCAAACGTCTGATCCATGGCTAGTCTGCATGAAATATATCACTGTCAGCCAGGATATCCACGATTTGCATAACTTGTCAAGAACCTTGTGGAAAACGATGAAATGGCAGGCAAAGATTTGCGTTCGCATGTGTCGCTCTGAATTAGCCGAGGTCTACTTGTAAGAAAAGGCGTGAGATGGGAAATCGGTGACTTATTGAAGCATATATCTGACCGTAGGGATATACGTCCCTACAAACTGTCGTCCCTAAAAAACAAACATCGTTAATAACATGAGGTTGATTTTTGTGAACTCTTATCTCACCTCTATAAATAACGGAATACACGTTTTGTTATCCTGTTAGAGATATTGACACAAAATTTATGCCTTACTTTCCTGAATAAATCTATATTTTAATTTTTATTAAAATTGGATTATTTCCAATACAATATACTATTTTTAAATATATTTTTCAATGATTTTTTATTACTTCACGGTCCCCCTATTTATATCTTGTTCAAATTTTCAGTCGTTAATTAATTACTTTTCATTCTACCACTCAAGTTCAAATACATTTTTTTTAACTTATAGGAGATGACTATTGATGTTATTACAGTTTTTTTCAAAAATTGGTCATTTAAATTTTTAAAATACTGTGCTTTAATATTTGACTAATAAACACAGTTTTAAAAACATTCTACCCTTTTAACAGTTTAACGACCCTTTCGTTAAATAAATCCCTTTGTCAACTTCGAACCGCACCTGAGCCCTTTCATGGATGCATGAATAAAATGGGGAAATACGATTATATTTGGTGGTTGTTTAAAATTTTAAGTCAAATAGATTGTAAAAGTTGTATTGTAGTTAGGATTTGATTGCTAGCGTGGTTTTAAATTCGAAAAGTTTTTATATTGGGTATTTTTCTGTTGTATGAAGTCTGTTGTCAAAGATTGCGTTTATATAAATTTGTAGTTTTTTATAAGTTTGTGTTAGTAATTGTTTGCGAATATGATTGTTCTACAACGTTATGAGCTATGAGTGCTCAGGTGTTGAGTGATATGGTTTGAAAGATCTTTAAAGTTATTTTAAAACGTTATTTAAAGTGTGTTATAAAAATGTAATTGATTTTATTTTTAAAGTTTTCAAGGGTTATTTTAAACTGCAAAGTATTTGTAACTGCAGTTAAAATTGGGACCAAATTGAAGCAAATTCAATAAAATAATATACTACAGAACTTTTGAGCCACATGCTTTACAATAAACCTTTATTGAAGGCTTTCTTAACATAAATGGTGTTTGTAAGTGATTGATTTATAAAAAATGCAATAAAGTAAATGTAACAAAATAAGAAGTTTTCATTGTTGTAATAAAACAAATGGTCTATTAAAATATAAAGAAAAAATATTAACAAGTTTAAATATTATAGATTTTATTCATAATTATATAAGGAGGAATTTCCTACCCCTGAGGCACTGAATACGTCACCAGAGGAAAACCAATAAGGAAAATAAAATCCAAAATAAGTTGTTGGTTTTTTTGTGGTTTTACATCGACAATTTTACATACATACTGAGCTAGTTATTGTTAATTAGAAAGATAGTTTACATATACTCCCAAAAAATATTTTTTTTCTTTCAAGTGTTTATTGTATTTCAGTCGTGATGTCGCTAAACGGTTAGGATTAGTAGGCTAAACTAAGATGGACGCCTGTTTATTGTACCTTCACGTTTATGCTCAGTATGACCATTATTCCTCTAAATTTTACAAAATATTACAGGTGTACCAACAGAAGGTTTGATTCATTTAAATACAAAATGTTTTATTATTTTAACTTTTATTCTTTTAATATATTTCTTTTAAAATTATATTTTTTTCTGTTACGTAGTTTCTTTCTAATTCGATACATTAGGTCGTGATACCTAATACTTGGTATCGCGTTAGTCTTTAGTGACACTTGGTACTGTATTACCTTGTCACTATTCTTAATTTATGTCTTCGTTCCCCATTAGCTTTACTAGGAAATGCTCATGTTTGGGGTCTTTGTTTTCTTCCTTTTAGTGTTGAAGTATAAAGTGCCCACGTTTATTCAAGATAATCCATTACAGTTAATTACATTTCTCAAAACGGTAATAAATATATGTCATGTAAGATCACTAAAGTAGATCTAGTTCTGTCCCTTGATTTAAAACGTATCCTTCTTGGTATGTTACCAGAGGATATAAATACCCATCTTTTAAAACGTATCTTTCTTGCTATGTTACCAGAGGATATAAATGCCCTTGTTTTAAAACGTATCCTTCTTGGTATGTTGCCAGAGGATATTCATGCCCTTGTTTTAAAACGTATCCTTCTTGCTATGTTACCAGATTATAAACATGCTCTTGTTTTAAAACGTATCCTTCTTGGTATGTTACCAGAGGATATAAATGCCCTTGTTTTAAAACGTATCCTTCTTGATATGTTACTAGAGAATATACATGCCCTTGTTTTAAAACGTATCCTTCTTGGTATGTTACCAGAGGATATACATGTCCTTGTTTTAAAACGTATCCTTCTTGGTATGTTACCACAGGATATAAATGCCCTTGTTTTAAAACGTATCCTTCTTGGTATGTTACCCGAGGATATACATGCCCTTGTTATAAAACGTATCCTTCTTGGTATGTTACCACAGGATATACATGCCCTTGTTTTAAAACGTATCCTTGGTATGTTACCAGAGGATATACATGCCCTTGTTTTAAAACGTATCCTTCTTGTTATGTTACCAGAGGATATACATGCCCTTGTTTTGAAACATATCCTTCTTGGTATGTTACCAGAGGATATAAATGCCCTTGTTTTAAAACGTATCCTTCTTGGTATGTTACTAGAGAATATACATGCCCTTGTTTTAAAACGTATCCTTCTTGGCATGTTACCAGAGGATATACATGCCCTTGTTTTAAAACGTATCCTTCTTGGTATGTTACCAGAGGATATAAATGCCCTTGTTTTAAAACGTATCCTTTTTGGTATGTTACTAGAGGATATACATGCCCTTGTTTTAAAACACAATTTTTTTTTAATATCAATATTAAGTAATAATAAACAACTCTAATATCCTGTAAAAAATAAACCGTTCTTCCTACAAGTTAATTAAGACGTATAAAATGCTACAAATCTGTTTGTAGCAAAATTTTTCTGTTTGAAATAAAAACATTAAATTAGAACTTTGATACACGAATATGCATGTGTTTGTTTTGCTTAGGGAGCAAACACTATGAAGCAGATTATATCAAATGAAAAACATAGTAGATAAACAAATTAATAAATTATGGTTTTGGAGAGCAGGAATTATTTCTTTTTGTTGATGGTGATACATTTTTAATTTCCTTTTCAAATATTTTTTCTCAATACAAAATGAATCCAAATTTTAAAATTATTCAAATCAATAAATATTATGTCGATGAAACCATAATTTTACATTTTTTTGTATATTGCTTGGGATTAAATTATGTGCCATATATTATCTTTATCTTCCTTATAATTTTACTAAGAAAAATGTTTTAAAAAAATTAAATCTATAAAGCAATAATTGATTTTTATTTTTGGTGTATTGGGTATATTGCCAAAACCAAGATTCAAATAATCGGTTTTGGTCTGTGAAAATGGTAACAATACAAAACGCGTCTCTTTTCTATTGAGAATATTTAAAAAGATAATAATAATATAGTTTTGAATAAAGTTTTCTTAAAAGTTGAAACAGTAATTTAGATAGCGTAAAATTATATTTTTTTAATTTTAAAAATTGTTATAATCATGTTTTAACAACTTTTGAATATTCATAACACAATACTTTTTACAATTGATGATATTTAAAAAATAACACACAGCATTTTTATGATACTTATACTATTTTACGTGTTTTGGGATGATCCCATTTGCTTGAAGTAAGGCACAGTGCTTTGTACAGCATGAAGATTGGAGTGGATCATGCCGAAACGTTAAGGGCATTCACTATGACAAAACTAAGAATGAGAGTTAGTTATGGCGCTATTAAATATTCCGAGGAGATTGTAGCGGTAGTTAAGACAATAATGTCAAAATTTAACTTTTATTAACAAACCTTTTTTAATTAGGTTTTCATAGTCTTCATGTGAACATATGTGTTGTGTATATATGACAAATGACTGGTTCAGAGACACGTCAAAATCTCTTAATGTAATACACGAGCTGCAGAACTGGGGCTTACTGATGTTGCAAGTAAAAACCGGCGTGTTGCTGATTTGTTGCGCAACTACCGGCCAATAAACACGGAGAGTCGGCTCGTAAACTCGGCGCGTTTACCGAAATTGGAGAAGAAAGGAATCTCCTTCGCGCAATGTAGTTTGCCATAAATTATATAATTTTTATTCGATTTGTCCTATTCAGTCCAAGTGCTTACGGTGTTTCTTCAGTCTGCCATAAAATGTAAAGAGCTTTTGCCGCGCGGAAAATTTCAAATCGCATAGTCTATTAAATCTTACCGTTTCCACCATTGTTGGTAAAATTTGTATATGAAGAACCATATTTTCAGAATTAATTTACGACTGTATTTAACACTAAAACCTTTTAATGAAAAATAATAATAATTATATATTCAGTAACACCATCTCATAATCATTATTTATTTTTCAAACGAGTTTCAATTAAAATGTAGTCATCATCAGTGAGTATAACTTTACAAACTTACGTTTGAGATAATAAATTATTGGGGGCAATGTCTTGCTCCTATTATCTAATTATTATCTTTATTTAAAAGTTAACTTCTAAAAAATTTAATTTATTTAATTTGGACGACTTATATGTTCTAAATTTCTTCCAACGTTTTAAAAATGCTAAGCTCAATGACTCATAATAAGTGCACGGATAAAATTTTGGGTGCCTTAAATTTTACGGTTATTTAATGAATGCACAAAACATAGTACAGTACTGTATTTTCGTATAAAATACAACTTCTAAGAAATCTATTTGAATATGGGGAAATCGAATAGATTAATAGGTCATTACTGTAAAGTATATTTTTTTAACAGCGGTTAAAAGGTGCTTATATGATTATAGAATATTCAAATACCTCAGTAATTTAAATATTTTATATACTTTGGTATCATTTGAATTTCCTGCTTTTGTTATTTACAACAGTAGGTTAGGACTATCAAATCGGTTAAATCAGGTTTACTTTCTATAATTACTTCAAAAATATAAATAATTATCTGCAACAATAAATATTATATATATATATATATATATATATTTATATATATATATATATATATATATATATATATATATATATATATATATATATATATATATATTTGTAGCATTAAACGATTTTCCACAATATGTACAAAGATATTAGTCATCAAACCCTACAACCCCCCCCCCCGACCAATAGATTACAGATAATTTAGCAACAAATTAACTCCTATTGTCTGTTTAATAACCTTGGGGAGAGAAGTACAACATCTGGCATTGGCTGTGAATTTAGTAATGAACTCCAAATATAGAAACATAACACTGGAGACCTACTTAAGGGTGTTAACGATGTTCCTTGCCCCTCGAACCCTCCCATTTCTAACCTGTCCTTAATAATTTCACGCAAGTTTGTCTGAAACATTTTTATACGTTCGTAGATCTTACTCTGTTAATTGTTTCGCAGAGTTTTCCACCTTCTGCTTATGACAATTTCTTCTCTTGTCGTACTTCCAGAGTATTCAGTTTTATTAGATTTTTATTATACAGTAGTTTTTTCGGTTCTATTTGTTTCAGTTGCTTTTTATAACTCTTTTTGTCTTTTAATGTCTTTTTTTATATTTTACATCTCATTTCCATATATTAGTACAGGTTTTATTATTTTTCTTTTTATCGCTTCTCTATTATTTATATCGCAAAATAACTATGTTCCTCATTCAAACTGTATCTACAACAAGATTTATATCTAAATATAAATTTTAAATTTGTTTATAGAATAACGTTTCACTTCCTCCACCTTTTACGACTAATGCAACAGGCTACAGCCCTATATGTTGTCGATGGTATCCCACACATTGTACACAGTATTTGAATTAAAGTACGTGTATTATCAATCTTGATTATTTTTTGTTTTGTTGTAATTTTTTTATTTTTAGAGGTTTTTTAGAATATAATTTTCTTATTATATTAACACAAGAGCTAATACTTTTATTTGCTTAGACACAGATTAAAAAAAAACAAACAAAAAACTGCAGGCTGATACTCAAAGCAGAGGATCCTGAAATATATGCACTGCTAGTGGAACCGTTCTGGTAGCAATTCGTACAGAATATTTTTAATATAAATTTACCGTTAGAGTACTTAAATAACATCTCGACTTATGTAACAACTGTGAGTTAATTTTTTTTTCACAGAACCTTACTAGTATATTTTGTATAATACATTAATTTTGTAAACTGTTAATGAAAATTAATTTGTAAACATTTTATTATATTTAACATTTGTTTGTTGTAGAAGCACAACTTGACGTAAAAAGCTTACAAAAACAACTAAAAATAAAAATCAATCTTGTATGCAGATAATATTCTGTTATTTCAAAATCAACTTAGTTGCAAGCCACCATTGCTTAAGAGAAGTTGTAAATATATAGAAACGTATTTACAATGCACAGTTGCAATGTAGGCTCTGTGTATAAGGGCTGTACTAAGCTATATTTGGCGGGGATAACGGGAAGCTAAACCCACCTCAACAGGTGGCCTCTAGGCAGCATCTTCTCTCCTGATAACATCGAATAAGTAACCTGCTGGGTTATAAACATAACTCACTAAACATTTACGTTTATTGACGTCATTACCCTTTCTCTTGTAACCTAATTATATATCCATAAAGATGTTTTGCTATTCGTACCGATGATGTATCTGTTAAGCTCTTCATGATTCATATGTCTGTTACGTTTCATGCATCATGCATACTTTAGCAAATTATTAATTGTTTGGCTCTAGTTAATAACAATTTAGTCATTGTTTCTAAAAAGTCTTAACTCTTATTATAAGTCACAATATTCAATGAGCGTATAAACCAAATTTATACTATTCAGAGGTAGATTAAAAATTAAGATTATTCCTTATTAGAAGACACTGAAGAAGATCGCTACATAGCGATGGAAAACGTTCTGTATCAGTTCGTTTAATCAAAGTTACAGAATTTAAAGTTCGGATAGTCAAAAACTATTGTTTAAGTGATTAATTGAGATTCACCGAACACAATGGACTACAAAATTCAAAAAATAAGAGTTAATAATATTTCAGTGTGTTTAGGCTCTCGCAATCCAATAATTTATTACTTATAGTCCTTGGGTTTTCTAAATTTAACTTTTGTCTTAATGTTGATTTTCTCTTATTTCTTTCAGCAATCACTGCGGTCTTCAAAGGTTTTTTTTAAAATTTTATAAACCAATAAGTTTTGGTGTTTAACTTTCTTATATATGTGTAATTTTTCCTGCTCAGATCCATTTTCTTGTCAAAAGTTCTTATAATTTGATTTTCCCTCTCCAGAACACCACCAGGCTAAACATTGCTACCAACAATGGAAATACAGTACTTTTTTTAATTTACAAAAAAAAGGTATACGATGTAAACGTAGTTAATAAAAAACCAAGTTAAGAATAGTTTAAGCTTCTAACGAAAAACAGGGAAAACTTAGAGTTTGTAGTTAATAATCCATCCAGGAAAAAAATGTTAGCGACCTACTTTTTCATTTTGCTAGGAAAATAACTCTCCTTGAATTACGCATGGCCCAAGTAAGCTCTTAACCTGGTTTATCTTTTACCAAACAAAGTTTATGGAATAAAGGTTGCCTATTAATATTATTATTATTACCAATATCATTATTATTATCATCATCAATATCATCATCATCATCATCAGGCAAGTTAATATTGTTAATATTATTGTTAAATTATTATTGTTATCAATATCATTATTATCATCATAATCGTCGTCGTCGTCGTCATCATGATTATCATTATTATTATTATTATTATTATTATTGTTTTTTTTATTGTTATTGTCATTATTATTATTGTGATTGTTTTTGTTACTGTTACTATTATTCCTTTTTTTACCATGAAATAGAGATGTTAAATAAGCACTTACAACAGGCGAAAACATTATTCAACTCACAAAATAAGAGAAGCGATGGTATTTCAAATCTCAAGCGTACATAGTGCAGCACCATTGTGCAGGCGTGTACATAGTTTCATTCATACCTGAGAATAAAACCTCAACACAATTAGATAAACTAATTTACATGGGATGAAAACTAGTTAAATATGCTAACTAACTGAACATTCAAACATATTCCGCATTAATTATCTGTGGTTTCAAACATGATTCGAAAACCCTTTGCAAATTGCATTTTATGACATCAGTAGGGAGGCGATTCGGTGAACCATAAAATTAAACCCAGTGAAAATATCGCCGCAGCTATGCGGTGGTTTGATGTAATAAGCTCTCACTGAATATTCTACATTCTTCCTGAACTCTTTATACTCACTTGTCGTGGCAGTGTTCCAGAAGTAGACTGTGTTCATGTTATTGTTGTGCGTTATTTGTATTTATACACTTGTTACTTCATGAAGTGCTGAGCGAAGTGTTGAATAAAACTTTACAAACAGTTCCTCCTCTTTGACAAACTTCCGTTAGGTATTGACAGAATAACAAACGTTTCGGTATTTGTTGATATTTGTCACTAAATAGAATCATCGTGAAATGTTGTCAAAATTACTGCAATTAAATAGAATTTGCCAAAATGACTGCAATTACTTGCTAATAATTTTTACGATGCTATTTTAGCTTTTGAAGCAAATGAGACATGGAAAGGATGATGCATGATAACTACAATAATGATACCAAATCACATTGCCTGGAATATTAAAAGGTTTTTTGCTTTTTTTTAGCGAGTTTTAAGCGAGTTTTAAGCGAGTTATAAGCGAGTTTGACTAATATCACAGATATTAAGGAAAGATTTTTAAAATATAATTTTAAATGTTCGCCATGTCAGCATAATATTTGAAACAACACGAAAACACCAAAACAACCAACACATATTACAAGCATAAACAACCAGAATATCGTGAACTGCTTTAGTAGGATGGATGAAATAGGCTACAATTTAACCCCACCCTATTGCGAAATTCTCCTTATAATTTTGCATTGTATTTTATTATACTTATTATACATATAGCTACTTTTTTTTATTACTGTAGTTTAAAATTATTCTCTAAAATTGTGAGAAAATATAGTTAAAAATATAACAAAGCAAAAGATTAGTAATTTAAACCATGTTCTGTAGGGTTAGGGCGATCAACAATTATTTAGTATGATAGGAAAAGATTGTAAATATAGGTAGGATTAAGTGAATGACATAAAGCCCGGTAGGGATGTAGGGATGGGGGTTCATGATATTACACGACAGGATTGCTTACCGGAAGAAGAATTACTATCCGGGGCCATAAAGCGATATAACTCATACTTACTACAATCTTTGTTAAAAGCATGATAAGCAATTGTAGACGGAATTAGGTACAATTAGATGAAGAAAATAATGACTCCTTAGTGTTGGAAATTGAGGAACATCTCGTTGATGGGCTCGTATACCTGAAGAGCTCCTACACTCTATCTGGACCACAAAGTGATGTCTAACTTACAATCTTTGTAAGGAGACTGATAAGCAAGGGTGAATGAAAATTAAGAAGAATAGGAAAATACTGCGAATAAAGAAAGGAGAAATGCAAGGAAATAAAATCCCTGTCCAGTATGTATTAGAGATATTATGGCAGTGCGTGAGCAGGGTTGCATACCTGAAGCAAACGTACACTCTATTTGGAGTTATAAATAAGTGCTCTCTTGTAAAAAAAAATTATAAGATTTTTTTCAACTACTTGTTTTACCTCTTTTTAAACAAATGATGAAAAAGATAGAAAACTTAAACAAGACTAAAGAAAAGATAAAATGATCTCCTGAAACTGGAATTGAAGAAAGTGTGCCATCCGCAAAACAAAGTCGCTTATATAAAATAGGCTTTTCTCAGAGGGATGTGTCTACCCCCTACCCGATAGAATGGAAAAATCTGGAATTCAATTCAAATCGTAGGTTCTTTTACACCATACGTATAGGAAGATGTCCATAAGTTACACAACCTTAGGGAAGAATAATTACGGTAGAATAATTATAGGCCTAATATTGGGAAATAAACTTCAGTGATTCATTAGAACCCTATAATCAGTGAATTTGTATTCAATTTCCTTGCAATGCGTCACACCTAGCAGTTGCTAGTTATACTACATAAGTATTCGAGTTTCTCTGGAACGCCAAAGTTCCAAGGCGTTGAGCATTTCTTTGTCCCTTGCCATTTTTATGAGCACTTTGACTCAAGTGACATGAACCACTCAGGGAATGTTTAGTACGCGTCTACAAATCCACATTTCGAACACCTCCAGCCTTTCAACCGCCGCCTCTATAAGTGTCAGAGATTCCGTCCCATTTGGCAACACTGGGAATATTTAACACCGAACTGGCCGTATTTTGGTATTTTTATGTAGATGACTTCATGGCTTTTAAAACTTGACGCCATTTTTATATACGTAGATCTGGCTGTTTCGTGTATAATTTCTAACATATTTTAATTTTGACAGAACGAGTAATCTAACTTGTCATTGACGGTTTTGTCTCGATACAGGACTTGTATTATTTCTATTTATTATTATTAGCAGATTGATTATTGTTTCGATGGAAGTGTAATATTTTTACTGATGTTACTATGTATGGTTTTCTTTATATTCAGATCTACATCGCATGTTGCCGTATGTTTTGTGTATTGTTCGTTTAGAATTTTTAAAAAGTAACTTGTTCACTTTCCTTAACCTTTAGTGGAACCACTTGTTCTTAGTTCGGCAACCTTTCAAAAGTTATTTTTGTGCTATATGATTTTAAAATTAAATTTTGTATGAGTGGTGACGAGTAACTAGGATAATGTAGTGGTACTTGTAATATCCAAGGCGCAGTTTGGACCTTACGAATCTGTGACAAAAGACCGCACAGATCGCCGTTTATATGTACGATGTTTCGTTGACATTGAGTAGCCGTTGGTAGGGAACAGACTGCAAACTTCCTATATTTTTCAATCTATTTAATCGTGTCAAAGAATATCTTTTTTTGTTTTTTTTTCTGAACAAATATTACAGCAAATAACACCATCCTAACATTGTTTGGAAAACAATGTAATACATGAAATTATCCCCCATGAGTTAAAATATATTACGAGTGTGATGTAGAATTCATGATATGAGTTGTTGGGTATAAATTAATTCCATTTAGTGACGTAATAGCATATCAGTTGAAATCGATTGATGAGACTATGCCCTGCTCTACGAGTATTCCAGTATTAAATAAATACTAAGTAATGTTGTAAAATATTGTTTTATCACTGAAAACAAACTTCAGTAAATAGTTAGTATATTAAAATAAAATAGTTACATTGTGTACACAACTTTTTAGTTATATTTTGTTAGCTGTGGTATTTGTCAAAGCATTTTATAGTACAAAGTACTGGTTTCTCGGAAGAACATCAGAAAATACTTTGTCTTTGCGGCAACGCCTACAGTTTCTTTGTGATTGAACAAAGAGTTTTACTCCACACAAACTCTAAAAATATAATTACGTCACAAACATATAAATAATAATATATTGCCCTACAGAGGACACAAAACATACGATTTCAATGCCGAAACTAAGCTTGTTTATACACTGTCAGAAATAAGCACGAAGAAAAAATATATATGCAAGAGTTAGAACGTAGACTAAACAAAGGTGTTTTATTGACATCGCCGACTGAATAAAAATCGATCCGGCTATTGCACCAGTCAATTTAATTGTTTTTATAATAACCACGAGAAAAACAATACAGCAAAAATCTATCAACTATTATGCGTGTATGTGTAGGTGTGTGCGCACTCTCTCGAGTGTCTGTAAAAGAGTTAGTGATTGAGAGAGACGGAAAGAGAAATATTGTACCCGTGCACCGTCTGTGTAATTAAACTCGCGTACTTAATGCATTCTTCACATTTAGCCAGCAACCCAGCCATCTGTTTAAACATATCACATCCGATAACCAAAGTTCACTCTAAGATATATAATAGAAACTTAGAGGATAAACAAGCTCACCTCAGGCCCACTCGTGACTAGCTCCTGGCAGCCCTGTTATTAAACTGTTTGCAATGCTAACGTTGGCTGCACTGCAATTAAAATATATTACTGCTCTTCTAAGGCTGAGTAATCAACAGTTACCAGATGTAAGCCGCTCGTCGCCCAACACACTTCGCTAGGGAAGGTTTACTACCACTCAACTCCCTAAAAGGTGCTTTTCCAAAAAATTCTTATTATTAAGATTACAGAAGATGTAGAATATTAAATATTATGAATACACCTGTATACATTCAAACAGACAAAACTCTAACCTCAAAACTTTACTTAATTACAGTTAACCAAGATTTACCTGAGTAAAATGGGGAGAGGTATGAAAGAATTAGAATACTGAGGTTAGGAATTACCGTAAATATTGAAAAAATTTAAAGTAAACTATACCTAAACACATAGACACATACACACACACACACACACACACACACACACACACACACACACACACAGCACACACACAAACACACGCACGAACGCACACACACACACATGCACACACACACACACACACACACACACACACACACACACACACACACAAACACACGCGCACACTCGCACGCACGCACACGCACACACACACACACACACTGACACACACACGCGCTATACACAAACACAGACACATGCGAGCCCGTGGATACACACACACACACACACACACACACACACACACACACACACACAGACACACGCCTGGACACAACAAACTCTTTCACTTTTTTTTGTTTTTTTAGGTTCACGGAGTTACATTATAAATCTGTTTGTAAGTTTTAAAAAGACGATAAAACCTTATGTCTTTTGCTTTCTTGACAGTTTCAAAAATTCAGGGGGCGTTTGCTAACACTCCGGTCAGATAGTGTTGGCGCAATTTTTATGTTTCACTCAAGCAGTCATTAAGAGCTCATCATCGCATCTGGTGGTAAACGATTGACAGCCAAACGACATTTAATCATTATCACGATATTCAGTAATGACGGAATGGTACTATTGACAAAACTCTTGACATCAAATTGTTAGAAATTCTACAAAACTGGAATGGATTCAAGGAATCTGTAATGTGTGTACAATGTTTGTTAGATGATGAAGTACAGAAGTGGGACAGGGGAAAATGTAACCTATAGAAGTTAACATTAAGGCGAGCAAATATTTAAGAAGCTTTGGGTAAAGTTTTAGGAGTGAAATATGAAATGCAAGTTATAATACTCGAATTGATGACGTTTGCAGTGTAACTTAGATACGTCTCTGAATAACCTAATGTCAACATAATTAACGAGTACGAAACCACGATACTTTGAAATGTTATTAATTTTGTTCAAATAAAAAAAAAAACATTTTGTTATCAGTTAAACAATGGTAAAATAAATGGAGATGTAAATAATTAACATCCGAAGTCCACAAGGACTTTGCTTTTTGAATAGAGTAATAGAAACACAATTATAACTTGAGATAATTACAATTAAATTAGGATGAGTCATAGGTGATGGATACAAGTTGGGGTAGGCCGAAGTTGGGAAATTTGGTGCTGAAACTCGTTAGTGCTAATCAATATTTTAATAGCGAGATCAACCGTCGGAAAATTACCACTAGTTAATCGGGTTAAGAGTAATAGCGCACGCGTGAGCGCAACTTGCACACACACACACACACTCTCACACACACACACACGCACACACACACAAACACACACACACACACACACAAACACACACACACACACACACACACACACAGACACACACACACACACACACACACACACACACACACACACACACACACAAACACACACACACACACACATACTTACACACACAAACAAACACACACACAATCGTTGTTTAACGGGTATCGTTGTCTAGGATGTGTTTCCCGTTAAATCCCCGTTTTTGATGACGAAAAGAGACAATAAAGGATGGACTAAGGAAGGACTTAATAACGTCTGGAGTTAGGAGTAGGAGAATATTAGGGCTTACAGGGCCAAGTAATATATGAGTGAGATACCAATAGCAAGCCTAAAGAAGGACGTAAGAAACCTCTGGAGTTAGCAGTACGAGAAGGTTTTGGCATAGTGGCCATGTAGTATACGGATGAGATATTAGTACCAGGTCAAAGTTTAATTTCAGATTTGCGTTTTGTGCATATAATTATTTTGTGGATAGACTGTGTGTGTGTGTTTGTGTGTGTGTGTGTGTGTGTGTGTGTGTGTGTGTGTGTGTGTGTGTGTGTGTGTGTGTGTGTGTGTGTGTGTGTGTGTGTGTGTGTGTGTGTGTGTGTGTGTGTGTGTGTGTGTGTGTGTGTGTGTGTGTGTGTGTGTGTGTGTGTGTTAAGACGTTGACTGGAGTTGCCGTGACGTTACTTTCCATTATCATAAGGGCTGATACTCCGTAATGCTCCAGAATTAGGAAACATTTTTTTCTTTATTACAAAATGTTTTTATATTTTAAGACGAAAAGTTTTATATATAAAAAAATGTCAAGTGCAAGATGAGTTGTCTTCACAGGGAGTGAAAATAATCACGACTGGTTTCTTCTGTGTCTGAATTTCCATTTTTCTCAGTTCCATTTCTATATAAACTTACCTGTGCACTGAAATTTGTTTCATCATGTTCGTTCTGAATCTAGGTTTCACAGAAGCATTTACTTGCTTCGGGCGCTTAGGTTAAATGGCAATGAAATCAGCCCAATCAGCGCCGAAAGTTAATCCATCCTGAGTTAATGCCGGGGTAGACACTTTCGCTTTCACCAGAGCTTGTAAGTTATATCTGTTGATTAATTGTGTAAATTATAGTGTGGAAGCTCAGTGTAGTAATCGCCGTCTTTTAATGGAGAATGCACGTTATGTCTCCATCTTCCCCGAGAGCTTAGATACGTTGCTTGATTTATTTTGAAGTTTCAAAAATGTGGGTTAGATCCCAGAGTGAATAAAAAATATGCTTCTCATGAACCCAAAATGGCGTCTGAAATATTAATACACTTGAGAGGGAAGCACCCCAGTGCTTAAGGGAGACAAGCCAGGCCACTTTAATAACAGTTTTCCTTAATAAAAAATAGAGGATTTTAAACTTTGTGAAAAAGTCAATTTTCTAATCAGTTTGTCCCAATTCTGTTAGACAGTATCAACACGTGGCATCGCGAATCTAGCATTGATGGGATATTTCACCACTAATTTATGAAAATATTTGTCTGTTTAATTCATAAATCATTGCATCTAATAAGAGTGTTTGATCTTGCATTATCACTACTGTGCTATAAAAATATGTTTTTCAATACCCTCGGTTCATTACCTACAAAACCTATCCATCCCTAGTGACAGCCGTCCTCTAACTAGTTTATAATAGTCTATTGCAACACCTAGCGGAGGAAGATTGAACCATGTCCACTTCAGACATGTTATTTTAATTGAAAAAAGCACGACAATGTAGATTTTTTTACCTTTTATTGTTTAGTTCACTAGTGTTATGCTTCTTTAAAACTTAAAAAAAAAAATAATAGGATATACTTCTTAGAGTAATAAGTAGAATTTACATTTGGGATAAGATTATAGGGGTAATTTTTATTAACAGTAGTTTGGAACAATTGTGGTGAAAGTATAGTAAGATAATACTTATTAACCTTTTGTATATTTTGATCGAAAAACAACTATCTCCAAAGTCAGTAAACAAATTCTCTTGAAACAAAAAAAAATGCTTGTAGAGAGATGCATGTCCGTAGTTTTTGCTACGGATTTATTAGAGGTTTAAATTTTCTCAATAGATTCGCACTACGTAGAGTAGTTCTGCGTTTAATTTTTTTTTTTAATTCAGAGCAGATAGTAGATAAAATAAACTCACTGTTTGCGAATAGATCCCCTCTTATATTTCCGGATGAAAACAAGTCTAAATCGTTGACGAACCTATCCACATGATTTATTCTTCTTCACACTTGTCCCAAGGACAACTGCCTTCTCGATTTTACTTGTAATTCATCTTGCCCCTCCCTCATGTTCTTAGGCGATTATCGCAATATTTTTCGTCAGTAATAAAATAACCTAAGAGATCTTATAAAAAAGGAAAAATTAAACATGATTTTAAAACACTGAAGTCAAACAAGTGATTTTTATACGAAATAAACAAAAATCTGATTAACAAACTATATTTAATTTTAGAAGGCAGTTATTTTAATAATTGATTTAACTTTAAAATCAGATAATTTGCTGTTTACAATGTCGAACGTTAAAAAAAAACTTAACTAATCAAAGCTCATTCACTCTGAAGGAAGTTTTTTCACGACAGATAACCAAACCCGTGAGAGATAACCTCACGTAAAGCGAGGGCGTGCTGTAGATTGGAGTGTTTGCCAGCCACTCGCCGTCAGCTGGACAGTTTTGATAGTATTAAAGACTACGTAATACAGCCTACACTGTTATCTAACAGAAGAAAGGTGTTTTACTACTTAGACGACAAACATGAGGCACATCAAGGACTTCTCGATCTATGATCCTGTTTTGTTTTACGGCTTCTAAAATACAGTCCCTTCAGCAGTTATGAATGCAAGAATATGCAGACGGCATTGTAATACTTCTTTCCTAATGTAAACAAAACTGAAACATGGTGTTATAGCTATTTAAAATAAATATTACTACTTTAGAAAAATTATTTTTGTCAAAATGGATATTTTTGTACGTACATAAAAAACACATTGTACATAAATTAATATAGTTTTTAAAAGCAATGAAGCTAACGCCTTAACATTTTGCTTTACTACACAAAAGATGGAAATATTTTTTTAAAATAATAATGTCTCCTTTTTATACCATTAACATGGTCTATGAGCAGAGTACAGCTGCCCTAATTGAGTCGTACTATATTCCTAAACTCAAGAGATTTAATATGATGTTTAATTTGAGTCATACTCTATTCTTAAATTCAAGAGATGTAATATGATGCCTTACGTGATTAATACTATATTCCTAAATTCAAGAGATTTAATATGATGTTTAATTTGAGTCATACTCTATTCCTAAATTCAAGAGATGTAATATGATGCCTTACGTGAGTAATACTATATTCCTAAATTCAAGAGATTTAATATGATGTTTAATTTGAGTCATACTCTAT
Organism: Prosapia bicincta; assembly: GCA_036971475.1. NCBI lineage: Eukaryota > Metazoa > Arthropoda > Insecta > Hemiptera > Cercopidae > Prosapia > Prosapia bicincta. The sequence goes on along the minus strand of JBAIZL010000004.1, from coordinate 115,075,548 downwards.
TCCTAAATTCAAGAGATGTAATATGAAGCCTTACGTGAGTAATACTATATTCCTAAATTCAAGAGATTTAATATGATGTTTAATTTGAGTCATACTCTATTCCTAAATTCAAGAGATGTAATATGATGCCTTACGTGAGTAATACTATATTCCTAAATTCAAGAAATTTAACATGATGTTTAATTTGAGTCATACTCTATTCCTAAATTCAAGAGATGTAATATGATGCCTTACGTGAGTAATACTATATTCCTAAATTCAAGAGATGTAATATGATGCCTTACGTGATTAATACTATATTCCTAAACTCAAGAGATGTAATATGAGGCCTTACGTCAGTCATACTATATTCCTAAATTCCAGAGATGTAATATGAGGCCTTACGTCAGTCATACTATATTACTTAATTCCAGAGATGTAATATGAGGCCTTACGTCAGTCATACTATATTCCTAAATTCAAGAGATGTAATATGAGGCCTTACGTCAGTCATACTATATTACTTAATTCCAGAGATGTAATATGAGGCCTTACGTCAGTCATACTATATTCCTAAATTCAAGAAATTTAAAGTAGCCAGCACTTTGCTCATGCTAATGCTCATTGCTAATCTAGGTACCATTTTTACAAGTTCCATTTTATTAGTTGAAAAAGTATACATTAATTAATTATATACATTGTTATATTATAAGACGCAATTACTTCTATTAAATAATTATTTAATGTTTCAAAACTGGAAAAATATTTTTAAAAGTACGATTTACTCTGACTCAAAAGTGTAAATATTATTTCAAAAATTTTATTTTGTTCATATTTTAATATTTTAATGACAATTTTAATAAAGATAAATTTTAATTTAAAACACAAATTTATTTTGGACGAAAATAAAACAATAACAAAGTAAAAGGAAGTGATAGCAATTATGGTAGGATCTAAGCTATTGTATTGTATAGTTTTATATGTTTTGTCTCTCTTTGAATATTAATATTATTGTTATAAAACCTGACAACAATTAAAGGATTTGGAAACTAAGAAAATTGTGTGTGTTTGTGTGTGTGTGTGTGTATGTATGTGTGTGTGTGTGTGTGTGTGTGTGTGTGTATGAGAGAGAGAGAGAGAGAGAGAGTGTGTGTGTGTGTGTGTCCATACGTTGGCGAATGATACTCAATCAGGTAATTCAGGTCTGACAGTCGAAAATTAATTAAATACTGAATGTAATTTACACCTAACCTTCACACCTTGAGACGAAACACTAGCAGCGTGGAAAGGTTAGGTTACGGGCGTAGTAACCATCAAATGGTTAGGCTTCCTTTCAGAAAATTACACATGTATAAATGACACAACATTACGGTGAATTTAAGACTGATAATATTAATTTATAATTTCGCACACTTTGTAAAACTGGACACATTAAATAACGGTTTTTACTAACTAATTTAGAAGAATGACGGTTAAACCAAAATTCATTCAGCGCCAGCAAATCCAGTTCTACTCCTGTTTCGGCCTATTCAAATGTAAATTTACCCTCTACCCTGTGTCTAGACCGACCTGGTGTTACTTTCTCCATTGCCAGTGATTTTTAAACATTCTTATCCTCCATTCTAGCCATTTGATTGGCGTTTTTTCAATTTCTAATATTTTGATAAACATATTTCTATGTTTTGAGAAACATTTAGCGGATTCCTTTTCCTCCGTTCTCGTTTCCCCTAACGCTAAATTTTTCATTTCAGACATTTTTACTCAAAGTCCACTTTGTTTTTCAGACTGTGGAAGATAAAGCTATTCATATAAATGCCATGTTTATCGTTTGAAAGATAGTATTATTATTATTTATTTTGTTAATGCTATTTTAACTCACGCGCGATAAATTGAAAAGATCCACTTTCAATTTGAAACCATTCGTGTGCTTTCCAAAGTCGTGTCCAATTTCCAAATGTTTGTATTAAAACGAGAAAACTTAGACATTTTGTTTTGATTTGTGAATATTTTTTTCAGTCGAACGAAGTACAGTAGATATCTTAATAATAATAAATACAAGTCTTAAACCACAAAACCTTTTTTAGATCCTGGTTTTTTTTTATTGCAAAGCAATCACAGACACAAAGACAGTAATAATTTCCTCTGATGATGATTGCCTTGCAATCGAAATGTACATCAGGACTTAGATTAAAAGTTTTTTTATTTAAGAGCTTTTATTTATTTAAAATAATAAATTTCCCCACAATTGCTACAAGTTATTATAAACCTAATATTAAAGTAATTACCTTATTAAAGAATTTAGTTGAATGCATTTTTTCTTATATACTAAGGATGAACTATTTATACCACTTCAAAGGAAAAAAAAAAATAAAATAATAATTAGAATGATTTATTTTTCCTTCAAACTTCTGATAGTAATAACAGTAGTACCTGATAAACAAGAAGTTGTCGAGTCACAAGATCCACTTTGGATTACTCAGGACGTTATGTTGAAAACAATTCGTAAGTCCCTACTTTCGGTATGACTCACGTTGCAGCTGTTGGTTGACCTGTAATAAGCTACGAGATGTTTTGTCTTGTAAATGGAATTACAAACAACTACGGTATTGATGACTGCCAGTGTTACGTCATAAACAGGAAATGTAGATGACGCAAACAGGTGTTTCCCGAGCATACAATCACTAATTGTGTTTGAATGATAGTCTGTAAGATCGAGCCGAGTGTGAAACCTATTTAATGCTCAGATTCTCCCATGCATTGTTGAACAACGAACCCAAAAGGCATACCAAAGAATCAGTTCCTTTTCCTTCCTGAAAAGGTATGGATTCGCATAAATAACACTCGTTATTAAAATAAACGCTTTTATTCAATTTGATTAATTTTTTTTACTAAACTGAGAAAGACTAAATCTTGAAACTATTTTCAAAATCCTTAGTCCTACACAGATAAAAATTTTATTTTTGTGTTAATAATGTATTTAACATTTGCTTATATATATATATATATATATATATATATATATATATATATATATATATATGTGTGTGTGTGTGTGTGTGTTTATATATATATATATATATATATATATGGTTAAATATAGGGTGGTATATGGTTGTTGGTTATATATATATATGAAAAAGTATTTATATTGGTTATAGTGTATAAGGAAAATATATAGTTAAGCAATAGTGCCAGTATTAATTTGTTTCAAAGTTTTTTATTATAAAATGTTTTTTTTTAATTATGTAAATAGATTTGTTATGAGAATTGTATTCAATCTCTTTTTTATTATTATGTTCAATTTTTTTTTAATCCTCAGTAAAAAAAATTGAACTGAGGTAAACATTTAGTTGCAATCAACGTTAAAATATTTTCATTGTCTTCAAAATTAGCCAGGATGATATTAACAAATTTATATTAACAATTAAATATTTGTATCATTTTGTATTTCATAGTTTTGCTCTCTTTGGTTATTTCTATTCAGAATACAAGTGAAGAAGAATTATACCTCTTCATTATGCCTTATTGGCAATCATTTTGTCTTCTAAATAAAAATAAAAATCAGGCAGTAAATGTTTTAAAAAGTAATTGTACAGTTAACAGTTTGAGAACCATAAATATAACACGAAATTAAAGATAACGTTAAAATTCAGTTTAGTACAATTTTTCTTATTTCCCAATGATTACATTATAAATAAGCGCTATACTCGGACTGTGAGAAAGTTTGCGTGATTATACCATAGGAACTCAAATCCCCTTCCGCTTTTGTTACAATATCCCTCGCGTAACAACTCCCCTCGCAGTAGGGGAATCTGTGCGAGGAAGGGCTAAAATCAATGCAACCATTCAATGAGTCACTAACGGTTTTTACTACACACAGGCATGCCCCAGCTGTCCCCCATGATGATGTCTAGGGGATAACCGTCGGCGCGCAGCTGTTTTGGTTAATTCATATCTTATCATGTTTACTACCGATGTTTGTACAAAGTTGACCGGTGCAATCTTCTGGAAAATCGTTCAAAAATATTATTCGATTTTACTAAACAATATTTGGTATCGTTTCGTTGTGCTGATAGTTTACTCCTTTGCGTATGAAAATAAATGTATGCACTTTTATTATGTATGCATTGATTCTTACACACAAATCCGTGCAATCAAACACACACAGAAAGAGAAAGAGAGAGAAACAGATATTTATATTTGTAATATATTGACAAGCTCAATACAATTCTATTGTCTATATGTAATTCTCTCTCTCTCTTTCTCTCTCTCTCTTTCTCTCTTTCTCTCTCTCTCTCTCTCTCTTTCTCTCTCTTTCTCTTTCTCACTCTCTCTCTCTCTGTCTCTCTCTCTTTCTTTCTCTCTCTCTTTTTCTCTCTCTCTTTCTCTCTCTCTCTTTCTCTCTCTCTTTCTCTTTCTCTCTCGCTCTCTCCTTCTCTCTTTCTCTCTCTCTCTCTCTTTCTCCTTCTCTCTCGCTCTCTCTTTCTCTCTCTTTCTCTCTCTCTCTCTCACTCTTTCTCTGACTATTACTCTTACATATTTAATCTTATTACACTTTTGCTATTACTTGCGACCAGACTTTTGTTAACTAAAGGTTGTTAAATTGTTAACTTACACTTGGAGGGAACGTTCTCGTCTTACGACTTCTTCAACCTCGTATTTTCTCCAAGTGTAAGTTAACAATTAAACAACCTTTAGTTAACAAAAAGTCTGGTCGCAAGTAATAGCAAAAGTGTAATAAATAATTAACAACCAGCTCGTCATGAACAGCAACAAGATTCCGAATATTTAATTCGTTATCTGTCTATTTTTGTAGCAAAAAATCATTTTTCTAAACATATTTTAGATAATTTTAAAACAGCCATTACAAATTTTAACTAAATTTTCAACTCATATTATTGCTACAACTATTCTTTGTGCTTAACTTGTGAGGATATGTTAAGACAAATAAAAGATTTACACAAAACTCACAAATTAATCATTTATTAACTCATACGCGTTTCTATGACAAAGTCATCATCATCAGTGAGTGTTGCTACTACAAACTCTAACTTACAACAGTTTAAGTTAGAGTTTGTAAATTAATCTTTTATTAACTCATACGCGTTTCTATGACAAAGTCATCATCATCAGTGAATGTTGCTACTACAAACTCTAACTTACAACAGTTTAAGTTAGAGTTTGTAAATTAATCTTTTATTAACTCATACGCGTTTCTATGACAAAGTCATCATCATCAGTGAGTGTTGCTACTGCAAACTCTAACTTACAACAATTTAAGTTAGAGTTTGTAAATTAATCTTTTATTAACTCATACGCGTTTCTATGACAAAGTCATCATCATCAGTGAATGTTGCTACTACAAACTCTAACTTAACAACAGTTTAAGTTAGAGTTTGTAATAGCCGAACTCGCTGATGATGATGATGATGACTTTGTCATTGAGTTAATAAGTGATTAATTTGTGAGTTTTGTGTACTTGTCACATTATTCCATTCAATAGCAAAATGAATTGAAAATATTTGGTAAAACTAATCATGTTTACAACTGAAATTGAGAGAAAATAATTTCTTAATTGAGTGTTACAGAAACCTCAATAAAGACATTTTTATGATAATTTTAAATATATTATCTTTATTCCGATAGCCAGAAAACCTAATAAAATCCGTTCGCTTGAATAATTCTGAGATACATCATTGGGTTTTATGATGTCATCAATGGGTTGTAAGATATCATCACTGGGTGTTCATTTTCTGTATTTAAGAACCTTTTATCAGATCTAACCTATTCGCTAAAAAAAAACTAAATGTAAGTTACATTTACGTGTCCATGGAACTATATTCTATTAAATTGCTTGAAGTATTATTTTTTATGTGGTCTATCTGATCTTACTTTCATGCTCAAACAGTTAACAGTTATAGTCAGACCGTATCTATAGATTATTCCTTATCTCGTTCTGCAGCGGTATTAAATTATGCTAATGTTTATAACTATTAACGAAACCTAACCTCAAAGTAAACATATCTGAGATAAAACCGCATCAGTTCTCCTTTAGGCTTTATCGGAACAAGGTCCTAAAGAGGAGACGTTGGAAATGATTAATTGATGTTTATGTAAGGCCTCGCTATATCTGTAATTGTTGTTAAATTTGAATTAATTAACTGGAACCGCATAGAAGCTCCTTCTTTGGACCACTGCCAAGAAAGAAGGAAAGTGAGCCGGGAATGTCAGTATACGTTCCCACGTAGCTGAATTAATCAGCTGTTACGCTCGAATAAAGTCAACTGTTTATGAAATTTTAACAGAACTACAGACATTGCTAAAGGCAAAGTAAGCGGCGGAAGAGAATAGTTTTGTCAAAAATGGTTAAACTTTATCATTGCATATAAAATAATGCCTTTTTTTATCTCGTAAATGTAGACCTACTTAAGTTTGCTTAATATTTAAAGTTACAATATTTTACGTGCGCGTAACTTGAATGTTTATATAGTTTAAAATGTTTGATTGAATACGATAACGTTGTGAGTTCTTTAATTTTTATTTAGACTCTACAATTTTGAATTGTAAACTTTTAAATGAATCGATTGTATTTTTTTAAGTTTATTTAATATATTCTTACAGTTACTACATAGCAGAGCGGTTGAACAGGTTGCAAAGTTCCGTAATCCCCAAACTAGAGATCAATACATAAAATTATTAAATTTATTTATTACGTAAAATTTATGTGCATTTTCACGAGCGATTAATCATCATATAAGGTGATCCGTCATTATAAATAATAATAAAAACGTCAGAAACGCAGCGACCGTTTGACCGTCCGCCTGGTTGCAGGGAAACTTACATCCAGTGACGTCACTCCTAAAGGGGGAAAGCATTAACGTCCAGAGTTACTGAGCCAGCTAAACAGCGTCATAAGGTTCCTTAAGGTTGCAAACGGCCTGCAACCACGAGAGTGTTCGGTTATGTTCAGCTCCGTCTGAAGAGACGCATCTCCGCTCCGAGCTTCTTGACATTCACAGTTAGGAATGAAATGAGATTAAATAAAGAAAAAATAAAATAAAAAATGCCAATATATTTCCTTCAATAGAATAAATCACAAAGTATTAAGCAGTATCAATCTATTGCCCTATAACATCCCTTTAAGTTTTTATGATTACGGTTTCTTACCTCAAACAAAATAACACTTTACGTTCTGCAACCCCCGTAGGTTTTAGGCACCAGTCACCACTAATACATAATAAGGCCTAAACACTTTTAAATGTTTTAAACTTGCGCATAGTAGCACTTACTTTGCTTGTTGAAGACGGCCGTTTCGGGAGATGTGTCCCTTTGTCAACTCAGACCGTAACTGATCTCAAGGTTTACGTAGGTTAGGGTGGGGGTGGGATATTTTGGTTATGTGGGTGTATTTTGTGTGTATTAGGAACTATGATGTCAAAACGTGCGTGTGAGTTGTAATCTAATTGTGTATTGAGTATGTGTGTAGAGTGTAGTTTGAAGTGCCTGTATATTTCGTATTGTTCGGTTGTGTAGCGTTGGTTATTTCTGTGTTGTTTATGAAGAATTTGTAGGTTAGATGTTATGTCTATGTAGTCATGTTTTGTGGAGTTGAGATGATCGGCGAAGTTTGATTGGTAGTTATTGTTTTTTAGTGCTTTTATATGTTCTTGGTAACGTGTGTAGAATGACCTCCCTGTCTGGCCTATGTAAAAACTGGAGCATGAACTGCAAGTTAGTTTGTAAGCTCCAGCGGTGTTGTAAATGTCGTTGATATTGTTGTTGAGTTTAAATTGTTATGTTAAGAGTGTTGTGTATGGAGTAAGCTATTTTGTAGTTGTATTTTCGTAGTGCGTTAGTTAGATTGTGGGTTTTGGATGATCTGTATGGTGTTGATAAGTATTTTATGGGATTGTCATCTTGTGTGTTTGTATTTGGGTTATTATGTTTATTTTTTAGGCGGTGGTATAGTTTGTCAATCCAACAATGATTTATAATTTTTGGGTTAAGATGCAAAACATATTTCAGACAAATTCCAGAAATGCTTTTCTTGTTCCTTTTAATGATTACCTTCTTTCTTCTATTTCATAAACAACAAGAGGCTGGCCTAATGTTAGAAAAAGGAGAGAACCATGACTCTCTAATTGTTAGCTTAGAACGGAATATAGCCTACCTATTCTCATTCGGGGTTAAACATACCGTTGTAGTTATAGGGATGAGAAAAAATTTGTGAAATAAATTTAGGGAAATGACAAGGCCAAGAGGCTCTCCTAAGAAAGGAGAGATTAGGTTAGTTTAGGCCTACACTGTTCCTAAGTTCTATCTACCGGAGTACAAACTCTACATTAAATTTAAAATGAAATTAAATTTGACATTGTAATGAGAAAATCAATATGCAAAGCAATATGGTGTAAAGTCATAGAAAGTGTTTCATTAAATCATCGAGTTGCTTATCAGACATATATTTTTTTATGTTTTGAGCTATAATTAATAATTTTTGAGTTAGAATATTGCTTGCAGCTTAGAAAAGCTGTGAAACACACGGCATTCATTTTACGATCGCAATTAATTTAGCTATGCTATCTAAAGTCATACATAACCTAAAGGCCTACTAAGTGTATATTATAAAACTTACTTTTACTGAAAACTCTATAATTTAAACTAACTAACAATCAATGTATCGATTTATGGTTGAACGATATATTCCATATTTTAATTAAGAGTTAATAAATGAACGGAGTTACGTGCTTGCAATGTTTAACGTGTTTAGGAATTTCTTGTTTGAGAGAAAGGAAAATTAATTTTTTTTTTTACTATATTAGGTCCAATAAATACCATAGATAACGTTCTATACACTAACTAGTTTCGTGTAATGATGTATTTTTTTATTATAATTTTATTCTGTTTTAATTTATTATATTTTTTAGTGTAAGCAAATTCTTCATAATTAGCTTATTCCCTGTTACCTATTGTAATAGTTTACCCGGTAAACCTATTGTATTTCGGATTTATCTTTTCTGATTTATCTTTAAAAAAACCCTGAAGCTAACTATTGTACTATTTATTCAGTTAATTTGTTAACTTCAAATATTTGAATTAACAGATTTGGATACATAAAGACTAAATTTTAGGTAAGCAATAACTAAATGGGAAATCAAAAACAAACTCTTCAATATTGATAAACAGATTTAAAGTTGTAAATAACATTTATTGAACGAAAAAATTGTTTTGTGAGACTATAATAAAAATATTTTATTAGTTCTAAAGTTTGATTTTTCTGCTAAGCATAAATGATGCAAAGGCAAGTTTAAGATCAACATTGTCTTTTAAAAACAAAATCTATAAGTTAATATAGTTATATATAGTTATAAGTTAGTTATATACATGTAACTAAGGAATCGGGTTATATTCGTTAATAATTAAGACTCAATAAAAATATACAATCAACTCAATTATTTAACCTCTATATTACTTCTCGGTATCAAATTTGAAAACAAAATTGTCTCTGTAATCATGTATAGATGTATATTTCTAATTTTCAAAATCAATGTCTTTCAAATCTTTAATTTTATTCCATAATTAACAAATTGATTTAATCACAAGTATTATTATTTTTGCTTTTTTTAAATACAGTAACTTATGTTGTATTCATTACAACTATCTGAGATGCGACACCTCTGAGTAGCATCCCCCTAAATATTTACCTAAGATGTCAAACGTACTTATTGAATTTAATCGTTTACAGATATAATTAGCTAATAAATAACGTATAAAAAATATGATAAATTTAGTAAAACAGTTGTTTTTTCTAGGTTTTGAACGCAGTAGCTTCTGGACCAAACGCAGGTGAGTTTTTAAAAGCACGTATATTCTTATTTTCTCATAACTTGACATTCAGAGTATTGGAATGTTATCAGAAAACTTAGAGCAAACTATTTTCTTCAATTTAATACAACTTTAAAAAAACATCACTTCTTTCGAAGAACAAGAAGCCGTTTTCACTAAATCTCGGATAATATTTCCTTATAATATAACACAATCCTCTAATAATACGATGTCTAATAATATTTACTATACAATTTTTTCAAAGAAGAAAAGATTTCCCTCTTTGTTGTTCGTTGTTTTTATTTTAGAACAACTATTGGTTTCACTTGCAAAAGAAAAGGGTGGGAAAATTACTAGGACGAGAAATGAAACTGCGGGACCAAAACCAAACGTTAGGCACGCTAGGGGGAACATTCCTGAAGGGTGACCTGAGAAACCGCATTTAATTAGAACTTAAGTTTTAGTAGGGAGACAAAGTAGTTGAATTAAATAAATACGTTGCAGTATTGTTATAGAAATTGATTCTGCTGAACGTTACTAGATCTACTGAACTACAATTTTCTATTATATAAATAAATTAAATTTGAGGAATGGTGTTTGTGTGTGTGTCTGTGTGTGTGTGTGTGTGTGTGTGTGTGTGTGTGTGTGTGTGTGCATGTGTGTGTGCATATGTGTGTGTGTGTGTGTGTGTGTTTGTGTGTGTATGTGTGTGTGTGTGTGTGTGTGTGTGTGTGTGTGTGTGTGTGTGTGTGTGTGTGTGTGTGTGTGTGTGTGTGTGTGTGTGTGTGTGTGTGAGTGTGTGTGCGTGCGCGCGCGCACGCGCGTGCGTGCCTTCAGCCTTCAGACGTCTAGAATAGTTACAAATTTCCTTCTAATTTTGGCGTTTTACTCATTTCCTCCAATTTTTCTGTCACCTTACTCTCCTTTAATTTTTAGTACCCTCGTTACAGTTGTTATCCCACCATAATTATTTCATTTTCCATCTTCTTCACATTTTAATTACACTTGATTTTGCTCTCTAGTTATCATTGTACTACGTAAGAGGTTTTTCACTGTTTACGATATTATGTATTTTTTTTTCTTCTTCTAAGACGTCCACTTTCTCCTCCAGAAGTCCACCTCTACATCTGTTCATTTCGTATTTTTTTTATAAACGTAATTTCTTATCATTCCATTTTTTAAACTCTAGTATCTCCCCTTCCAAAGGTTTAAAGACGTTTATTTCAGACTATATCTACAGTTATATTTCAGTCGCATCGCATTCTTCATATTTACCTGTGATGCAAGCATATTGACCCCGTTCTTTGAATATTTTGAAAAATCGGCGTTCTATTACCTTTCTTAGTCTCTCTGCCTTTTTAATTTTGTACAAAAATGTTCAAAGTGTAAACCTATCAAAATCCTATTTTTTTCCGACAAAAGCTACTAAGTTTGACGTAATTTTACAGTACCTCTTTATGTCAATTTCTCTTTCTTTTTTGGTCTTTTACTCGTGAACTCTGCCATATCGTTCCATTCAAAGTGAGTATGTGTTTTCAGTTCTTAGCATATTTGTCATAAAACACTTTTATCTTTTCAGCCCAAAACAGAAAGTTTTTTTTATTATTCCTCGTGCAGAGTCTATGATGGTGTACTTTGTTGGATAAAAAACTAACTACAGAATAAACAGAAACACCGGCGTAACGAAACCGTCACGTGATGCATTTTGTCATATGATTTTAATGCTACACATAAAAGAATGTTGCCAGTTGATGGAGTGACAAAAACGGTGGGTAAAAACAAACAACCAGTATTTAAAGGCAAAGTATTCGGATCCTTTTTAGCATAGACAGAAAACATCCTTAGCCATATCTCTAGGTTGGATATTCAATGTTGACGCATGGATTTCTGATCTAATGTCGATTCTAAAGAGCAACAATCCTAATCAATCACACTCGGCCGTGAACGGCTGAAGTACATTTTAAGATATTTGCCGTCTACGCGGATCACTAAAGAGGCGGTCATTGACCGGGACTTGTGTTATTGGTCTAAAAACTGTAGTAAAACCTTGTTAATTATTTTTGTAATATTTTACTACTTTTTTAAAATTTATTGTTCTCTTTCAAGTATTTGTATTGCTATTAATTTTTTTTATTTATAAGAAATGGTCTTACAGTCTTTCTCTTTCATAAGTGTATTTTATAATTACAAATTTCTATTGTCAAGTGGTATGACGAAGAATAAATCAAAACATTTCAGTATCATTAGTTATTTAGAGCTTAACTAGTGAGAACTATTCAAAAAGGTAAAAGTCAAAATAGTTAACTAAAATCTCATCAAAAATTAGTTTTTAATAAACCAACACAACAGTTCACAACACACTAGTTTCGGCGACGATGTAGTAGTCAAGCACTGAGGAAGACGACATCGTCTAGTCCGAAACTAGTCTGATGTGAACTGGTGTGTTTGTTTATTAAAAACAATTTTTGGTGAGATTTTGAGTTAAGTATTTTGACTGTTACCTTTGTGATTTCAGTATCTCTTTGAAAATTATTAAATACAAAATATCAGAACGATATTCAGTACTTATGTATTATAATACCTCAAAGAATAGTCCATTATGTAATCAAACTATAAAAGCTCTCAGATTATCTCCTCACAAAAATTACTAATTAATTCGAATTATTATATTTGACGGGATAATCTACAAATCAGTCAAAACACCATCGTGCAAACACCTCACACTGATGCAGAAAATATCATGTTCCACTAGGTCAGATTATATTGAAAAAATTATTTTACCTCTAAAATTCGTTAAACTGTTAAAGAGAATTAAATAAGTTAATAATATGGTACGTACATGATCAAATATTATTGTTTTATTACAATCAAAAACAATACTGTTAAATATTTTTCAAAATATATTTGGTTAAGCCTTCTATTTGATTAGTTTCACTTTCAAAAATAAATTACTCTACATTCTGTATCTTCCAAACTCCATAGATTCCCTGAATTACCATTTGTACCATTCGTGAATTTACCTTCTAAAAGACTAACTATTTATCGTGTGAAACTGTGACGTAAATATTATACTAATACATCAATCACACATTAAGTGAGTTTATTATATAAAAGGCTTACTTACTATCCACGTAAGCCATGATTTTATGCGCCTCATGGAACTATTAAAATGTGAATGTTCCCAAACATTATTTAATTTTATCTCCCTCACATCACTAACATTCAAAGGGATTTTCCCCTTAAAATAAAAAATTTAAACTGAATCAAATACTTAATAAATTAGTCCATCATGTAAAACAGCGGTTCTCAACCTGGGGGGCGCGCCTCCCTGGGGAGGCGTAGAAGAATTCCAGGGGAGGCGTCAACAACTTTTTAAAAAAATTGAATTTGATGTTGGACACAAAAACACAATCATTGAAATTTCTTTATAGCTTAATAGAGCTATAAAGCTCTATTTCTTTACTCAACGAACTTTTCTTCCTTTCCAAAATCTCGTCGATGATACCCAAAGTCTTCCAAAATACCTAGTAAATAAAATGAAGGACCTAATATCTGAGCATTTGTTGTCTCTGAAGAACAAAATTGGAGCCTATTTCCCAGATATAAGCTCGGAAAACTGAGAATTCAAGTTAACAAGAGACCCCTTTCAAACCAACATTGATATACCTCCTGATCACATTCAAGAACAAACAATTGACTTGCAATGTGATTCCAAAGCTAAATTGGATTTCCCAAACATGGATCTCGAAGATTTCTGGCTAATATATCTTCCTGTTTACCCAGAAGTAGCAATGGAGGCAGTCAAGTTGCTTGTACAATTTTCATCAACTTATCTATGCGAGACAGGATTTTCAGCCCTGGCTAATATAAAATCTAAATATCGAGCCAGACTAGATGTGGAAAGTAACCTGCGGTGTTCTTTGTCAAAATTTCATCCAAACATACAAAAAATAGTTAACGAGAAACAGTGCCAGCCCTCACACTAGCACTACAAAAGTAGCGAACATTTTTCTGGTTATTACTTGAACATATTGTAAGTAAGTTTATCATATATAAGTCTAAATTAACTTGATCCGTGAAGGGAGGCGTGACCTCACACCAAAGTGTGAAGGGGGGCTCAGAGCCTAAAAGGTTGAGAACCCCTGATGTAAAATATATATTTACATTTTATTTGTTCTAAAGTGTAGTTCAAACCAAATTAATATAATAGACCTATTTATTGTGACAATAGTAGTTTTAATAATAAGTAAAAGGATGAGTTAATTCGATTCATAAAGTTAATTAAAATTGAAATTTAATTTGAATACTAATGTAATAGTACTTTGAAAAATAATTTTAAACTGATAAAAATATAGGTTGAAACTGTGAGTTAAAACAAATAAACCTGTGAAAAAAGAAGACTTGCGTGAAAAATTTGATACATGTGCTACCTTTTCAATTGTTATACTTGCCGTTATATTTAAAACGTATTTCATATAAACTCCCTTAGTCATTTGCCTTAGAAGATATAATAGCTTCTTGTGAAAGTTGCATTGGCCTGCATGTTCTAACTATCTGATTATATACAAACAGTACAGCTACCATTAAATTTAAATCCCAAGTATTTCAGTATAAGTGCCTCTAGTTATTTCCGAAGTGACAAATATTTCGGAACTATCGGAATAGTTGACCGGTTGACCTTGAGACGGAGAGGCCAGCAAAGGCTGTCAGATTGATACAACGGCTAAGTTATGGAGCCTCTGGTTATTAGTAATTTGTTGTTAGCAGTCAGGTGTCTTGGAAATAACTTATATTGCACTTCCTATTTAGCCAAGGCATTCACCCCAAACGCAACGCACTCACCGGCCCACGCCAGCTCCAAGCTCTCACGTGTTGAGACTAAGAATAGCTGTCAATTTCTCTCAATTAACCGTGTTTGCAAACAATTGATTCCTACTTAAATTATTCTACCTATTACCTACTTTTTGTAATGGAAAATTAAAGAAATAGAATAATTTAAACTATGTTTTACTTTGTTTATTAAATGATTTTGCTTAAAGATATTAAGCTTAATTTCTATTCACTTTCCCGTTATTCAGTCGTACCAATACTTCAAAAAGAATTATATTTGGTGATGTAGAATGTCCTCAGCAACGAAGAAAAATAATACTTAGTAATGCATCAAATACTAATTATATATATATATATATATATATATATATATATATATATATATATATACAAATATTTATATATTATGTGATTTATTACAAATAAATTTAATATGATTTGGTGTTTCGCCTTTAATACCCCCCCTCTCTCTCTCTCTCTCTCTCTCTCTCTCTCTCTATATATATATATATATATATATATATATATATATATATATATATATATATATATATATATATATTGTAAGGTGAATTTAGCTTATTTTTTGTTGTTTTAAGGGGATCAGCCATTATAACTATTAACACTGAAGGATTGCGGATATAGGGTAGGCTTAAGAAAGAGGCATAAAATTCCCTTGATCATGATGTAGATAAGGTATTATGGCATTTCGTGTACTAACATGTTTTGGAAGTTGGTATAATCTTTTTTTTAACGCCATAAAATTGGTTTGCCTGTTACACTCCTTTGTAAAGGAATGGAAAAAAAAGTTAGACAGAATTCGGTTGTTCTAAGGTAAGAACATAATGATATCCCGAGTGCTGGGAATATTAGAATGTTATGGCATTGAGTGATCAGAGTTACTACCTGAAGTAAACTTGTCCCAGCTGTTGTGAGCTGACCAGTTGACAATTGAAGTAGTTAACTAGTTAAACCACATATATTCTAAATGTGTACGTCGTAACTAAATTGTAACAGTTATATTAGAATATAGTATAACTTAACGCCCTGTTTTATAAATAAACTTACTTTTTCATTTTTTTATATAGCAAGTGAGCGTAATGTGTCTATTGTGAAAATACTACGTCTTGATGAATCATAGTTATCAATATTTTTTTAAGTTGTAAAACCGAAGTTTAATATTTAAACTAACCTACGGCCAAATGGGTTTACCTAACTACAACACTCCTAGGTGAGGGGTAAGGTGAGGGGGTACCTTCTCCCCCTAAAACACAGAGTGCGAATTTGGAATGCTACAGTAATTTCAATTTTTGAGTTATAAAGTTTAAATTTACCATGGATAAACTATGTAAGGTTTATAATGTGCTCTCCAAAAAGCAAATTAATCACTAATATAGAAATGATTTTTTTTATAAAAATGAAAATGACGTTGTACGTCATTAAATGACTGGCATCAATTTTACATTGCAATACATACATCACAGAGGTAGGCTATGTGCATACACCACTGTTCAAAATATTTTTTTGTTTATTTGTTAGTTCAAAACAATGTGTAAAACCCATGCTACACTAAACCTACAGCTACAAGTCTACCATAGAATGAATTTTTCACAGGCACAATCATACAATTTTTTTATACAAAATATATGCAAAACCCTTACGAGCTCTCTCGCAAACCAAAAACGTATTATATAAGGTCAACATAAGAAAAAAAATATAAAACCTTTTTCTATGCTTTATACTTAATACAATTCAGTAAATATATGATATCTACAATATCTGTTGACAATTACAGGTCTTAAAAACATGTTTCGTTAAGTTAGAAGCAGAGAACGCACTTGCCCCAAAAATGCACTTACCCCACCTCCCCTTATAAAACTCATAACTATACTTCGTAAATATAAACTCGGATCTATATATTTAACCCGATCTATGAGAAGTTGACCCTTCATATTATCGAAAGAGGTTAATTTTTCTCCTCTAAATCTGCTATGGCAACTTTTTTCCAAATTAGAGTAATATTAAGTAGAAACTCTATGCTGAAAAACATGCCCACTTAGACTAAACATTCAGCATTTGTCACGATGGTTCAAAAATAAAATTCTAAAGAAAATACGTAGTGTACCTATTTGCATTAAATATATGGATCTAAGAATGACAAGAATTGAAAATGTGTCGAAGAATAATCTTTGTGACTTCACAAATAATATAGTTTCTAACATCAAACTTGTGATACTGAGGCGGGCAAGTTAGTTCACCAGACGGGAGACGATCAGGGCTACCACTGTGTTGTGCAAGCGTAGATAAACCTCAGACAACCGTATCGTTCTATCTTATACTTTCAGTGTTGTTTATAACTTCCCGAAAGGCATTAAAGTCTTTTAAAAAATTAGGAAGAAACTAAAAATCTTTTAGAATAACCCAACGCTAAGATAAACAATGGCCAGATTAGCATCTTTTACTGCCTAAACAATTTCGTTAATGTTTGCAATAAATGTCTAAAAGTCTCTTAAATTTACATATACTTCTAATTTAAATAAAGTGATTAAATGTTATCATATCGTAGTAAAGTGGTAATCAAGACGTTTATGGGTTCCCGCAGACTCGCCGCCCACACTCGCCTCAGGAAGCATAGGTCGGCAATGATATTTTGCCCAACACTCGTAAATTATTATCTCACTTCTAGCACTTTATTACAGGCGCCAGAAATCTGCTCATACTTTTAGATAATAATATATTTAATAATATTTTGTGTTGAAATAAAACCTACTGTCCTTGTGTTAACATTTATTTCAACAGCTGCGTATTAAACAGAAAGGCTTTACAAATGTTTTACTCAATTGTGTTGAAATGTTTTCACAATTTTAAAATCTATGGTGTATTTTAATACTCCTCCAAAACATGACTTGTGCTATTATAATCTCTAAATATAACTTATAAAGAAGCAAAACGTTCACTACTCATCAAAATATTTTTTTACTTATACTAGTTTCAGGAACACAAGTTTACACCCTCAATGTTAGCTATGAGTTCTCTTACACTGAAGAAGGCAAATGGTGTTTTCTCTTAGTAGAGGTAAAATTAAAGTCTTTGTGCTTGTTGAAAGTATTCAGTTTTGTGATTTTTTGTTGTATATTTTAAAATAGATTTTTGTTGTTGTTTATATTTGATAAATGTTTAGCGAAAAATTCTATTTTAACCCTAATATAGAGCTATTATACAGCACACATCCGATAACATTCTTACTTTCTCCCAACATAAATATATCTTACAATAAAAATATTGAAAAGAACCCCAATACCACAAAAATAATCAAAAATAACAAATAAGACAAGTTACTTAAGATTAAACCCTTATGTACATTTCGATGACCATGTCATCATCATCAGAGGGTCTTATTACAAAACACAATCTGGCACACAAGAAGTTACAAACTAGAATGATGTTTGTAGAACTCAGATCATTCTAGTTTGTAACTTCTTGTGTGCCAGATTGTGTTTTGTAATAAGACCCTCTGATGATGATGACATGGTCATCGAAATGTACATAAGGGTTTAATCTTAAGTAACTTGTCTTATTTGTTATTTTTGATTATTTTTGTGGTATTGGGGTTCTTTTCAATATTTTTATTGTAATATATTGTACCACTGTGCTCTTGATATTGTGTATAAATATATCTTATAAAAGGGCACACTCAAAATAACTTACATAAACACATAGTTATTTTTCACATGTTTCAGCAACACAAGTTGTCTTCCTTAATGTTAACTATACACTGTCTTACACTAAGGAAGACAACTTGTGTTTTCAAAATTAGTACCTATCAGTAAAAAAAAATCTGTGTTTATTGAGATAATTAAGTTTTGTGTTTTTTTATAAGTATATTGTATATGTTTGTTGCTGTTTTTATACGTTTTTTAAGCAACAAGCAAACTTCGATTTTAACCCTAACACTTATAACACATTCGCTTATGCTACCTCTTTCTTTTACTTTAAAATCATTACCTGATATTTCTTTATTGCAAAAAAACAGTTCACAGATAACCTCAGTTTATTTAATTACTAATCTGTATGAAAGAAAAATTCACAATCACAATATAAAATTATATATTCTTAAATATTCTGGAGAGACGTTGCCCGTGTTTTATACAATGCCCTAATATCATACGCATAATAACACTACAAATTTTCGCGATTTAATCGTCAACTGTTCATACATAGTGCAAACTTGTTTGTGCATGTCAGCGAGAGCGGCGAATGTTGCGTGCGTATTACTGGTTTCAAAAATTTAAATAAAATTAAATTGTATTAAGAAATAAAATGAATAAAGATCACAACATTAACTTTATTATGATTTATTCAACTTAATTTTTTTTAATTAATACATATATTTAAGGTTTTAATATAATAATAATGTAAGCCTGAAAGATGTTATAAAATGCTCTGCTTTTGTGACCGTATCAGACAGGCGGATTCTGTTGCTTACGCGCACAAAATATAAATCGTTACAACTTTTTAACGAAATTATATAAAAACGCAAAACTTTCCAAAAAATAACTTTAGGTTATCAGCAATAATGTACAATTTAAAAAGTATTAAAATTCTAAAGTTTGTAACACAAATTTTAATTTAAAAAAAAGTGCCTATAAATTACTGAAAATTACAAGCAAAACCTCCATTTTGTTGTGGTTGAATATTATTATTTCTAATTTATACCATCATTTAGTACATTATCAAAAGATGTTCCAGTCAAAATTTCAAACTAATATACCCAAAAACAGCCGAGATATGACGAGTTAAACTTAAAATTTCACTAAATTTAGAAAATATAAAAAATGACAACTTTCATTATTTTAAATATTTTTCGATGTGGTAATTTGCGGTAACTCTGTACAGAAAAATTCTCGTCATATACTTTCGATTAAAATTAGTTGATCCGGTAATGACAACCTTGTCACTATTTCGATTTCTATATGGTTTTTTTTGGGGGTGAGCTGCACGCCTATATTTTCTTTCAAGCATTCGTAGACATAATTATCGATTTTAAAAATGTTGTGCTGTGTTGAAGTACGAGTCCATAAAGTTTGTCTTGGAAGTGGTGTCTGACTTTCGCAGCTAAGTTAAGGTTTAGAGTCTGAAAAATCAGCTAATTTCCCAAGTTGAACAAAGGTCAAACGGGCTTTGGTAAACACTGGCACGCCGCCCGCCCACAGGGCACGCTATCGGCACTTGAGTGTAGTACTTGTCCACACCTACAGCCACGAGTGCGATATCCCGCCTCCAAGGTTACATCAACTAATTTGACATTCGTGAAAGGTGATTGTCATCTGAGAGCCTCTACATTAGACTGTGCCATTAATAAGCCAACGTAATCACCTTGGGTTCATAAATAATGTTGTAGTCTCATGAATGAATGAGCTTAAGTGTGAAAGCAAGTGAATTAGGTTTAAACATTTTATTACGGTTTTAAGGAGAAATGGACACTCTCTGAGTAGGAGGAATGATATGGTTTATGGTTAATATTAAGGGACGGGAATATTTTAGTGGTGTTACGAAGAAACATGGTTGAATCATTGCTCGTGTGGATAGCAAGTAATATATAACTTTGAAACTACGCTTTACTAGGGAAATATAACTACATTTTATAGTTAATAATCTTATTCATTGTGAGTGTATGTTAGTTATTACTAAGTAGTTAGCTTAACTCACGATCCATGATCAAATGCTAATTAACGTCCAAATATTCAGTGGACGTTTGAAAATATTAAATTTATGGCTGATAATTTAATTATAATGAGATACACAATTTTAAGTAGATGGCAATGATCTGTATTTAGTGATTTTTAACAACGGCGGGTGTTACAGTTTTCTAATTGGAGCAACGCACTAATTAGAGAACGAAATAAATTAATAATTTCTTTCCAGTATTCATGTTTGGTTATCTTATAAATTCAAAAAATAATAAAACAAAAGTATCTTTCAGAAGCAATAAAATTATTTTATAAAAAATATTTAATTAGTTTTACACGCCTTCGTTACAACAGCGTTAAAGTCTCTAAATGCATACTAAACTGACATCACAGTTTACATTGTAGACTTGGCTAAAAAAAGTTCGATTCCCGAATTTATTATTCGAGTTCACGACAGTACGGTTTTAAATAAATTGCTTGCCTAATCGTAATTGTCAGGTGGTGAGGGCAAAAAAAAGGAAAGTTGGATTTTTTGCACGAGTGGGACAACCTATTGTTGAACTGAATATTCCGTTGACACGTGCTCAATCAATGTCCACTCAACGACCCACGACCGGTCCTTTGGGAGGTCTTTTCTGCGACTAATTCAGTTTTGGCCAAACATAATGTGTAAAACTATATTGTGGGAATCGGTTCTACAACCCACATGGGTCAATGTTCAAGCCGGTTAAGCAGAACTGTTTTGCATCTGACCAGAGTTGAGATTATATGCTAGCTTAATGCGGGGTTAAATATTTTCTTATTATTTTTTTAATTAATAATGAAGAAAGCTAGTATTGCACATTATAGAAATAAATTAATAATAATAATAACAATCACAGAACACAAATTAATTAGTTATTTATATATTATATATAATGGAGGAAGGAAGTATATATGTGTGTGTGTGTGTGTGTGTGTGTGTGTGTGTGTGTGTGTGTGTGTGTGTGTTTGTGTGTGTGTTTAGTGTTATTTGTTAAAAAAATTACGAAAATGAATTGAAAAACCAAAAAAGTCCTTTTTAACTTTGCATTGAGCTTTTTTCCTCGTTAAATCTTCCATTATCTTTTTGAACGTATCAGTTTCTCTGATTAAATTTAATAAAAAATACATTAGAAATATTATTATTAAGGATTATTATCGTCAACTAATTAAACAGTTGAATGTATATAAAATGATTTATTTCACAAAGATTGCCACTTTCTATATTGTGCTCCCAACAACCAAATCCTCAACTATAAATAAAGTCAGTACCAAGTAATGCAGTAATTTTTATTAATAGTTTCTAATAAGAGCCTTCTTGGCGCAGACGTCAATTAATCACAAAGAAAGAATTTATCTTCGCTTTACCAGCTTCGCCAATCAATCAAGACCAGCTGACTAATTAAAGAAAGCGAACGGGTAGGCTACGTATTGTTCCATGAAATGACACCCCTGAAGGCCTGTCCTCGATTGGAGATGTGTTACATCCGAGTCCTTTGTTGCGATCACTAGTATTACGTACTTGGTCCCCAGAAGGGAGGTCATTGGTAGATTGCGTTATTACGTAATAGGGCCATTCGGGTCGTTCACTTTTCCGAATAATTTAATTATTTAACTACAAAAGGTTAATTTATTTTATCAATTAGTATATTGGCGGTATTTTTCTTCTGTTCATATTTGCAAAATAAGATGATATATTTTCATAGATGTTTATATTTCTTATGATATTGATTACAGCTTTGCAAAATAATCAGAGCTCTCTATGCACAGTCTAGAACCCGCTAAATCGTCAGAATCTGTTTGTTGATTTTAATTCTGCCGCCATGGAGTTTCTTGTTAATGCAAATGCTGTCAAATAATCAGCTTGTAACTAGCGTTTTATGTTGGGGCTATTTTAGGACTTTTTTGTTACTTTCAGGAACTGTTTCTTAATTAAAGTAGCCCAAACGCACAGCGACCTTTAAAAAATAGATGGTGATACTATCTATAGAGATGTGCAGCCACTCCGGCAAAGGTTTCCTGGTATTTGTAGTAAGTCTTGGTAAAGGAAGGGTTAGTGTCTTTGGTAATTGCTGTTTATAAATTAACTCAGGAACATCTTTAATGTTATGGGATGCTAATCAGATACGAGTGTTGTAGCCGGTTCTTTTCCATATATTTGTTGTATTTCCTTTGTTATATCTTAGCATCGTGCGTTATGTTACATCTTCTTACGATTTTGAGGATTTGTATTTTTGCTAGAATCTTGTTCTTGTGCAAACAATCACAACCGTCTCTAGAGAAGGGAGTGTTTTATCTCTCCACACATCTAAAAGTTATCTTCTGTAACTCGAAACTTTGATCAAGATAAGGTTACCACCTCCAGATTTAAACTGTTTGTATAACCTTCATTCTATATTGTAGATATTATTATTAATATCATAACTATTGTTGTGTTATAATTCTTCTTCTTCTCCTTCTCATTATTATTATCATTATTATTATTATGTGACCCCCACAATAAATGCCTGATATATAACCACGAGCGCAATGCCGTATGGTCATACGAGTTGCTACACTATAGATGGACTAACAGCAGCAAACTGCAAATAGTCGATCACTTCCCAAGTAAAGTGTTAAGAGTCAGTGAGGGCTCCATGGTGCTCCTGAAACTCTGACATACAGAGAGATCTCAACATGAAGAGTATGAGAGTGGAGGCCACCACTGTAGCAATGAAACACTTGGTGCGGCTCCAGCAAAACCTGGACCATCAGCTCTTCCACTGGCTTACAGGGTGCTGTGTACCGACTTAAGCGCACTAAGTCTGCATCTGCTTCCGAAACCACATTAACTTCACATCGTGGGCAGTACTATAATATCAAGTAGGGCCTTTTATCGTTCACTGGTAAAAGCCTGACACTTTTTATCCGCCTTCAGATAGCTGCGAGATAGGACTCGTCTTAGTTGCAGCAAAATAAAGAATTACTGTATGAGA
>JBAIZL010000004.1:115044731-115047231 GCA_036971475.1 Prosapia bicincta | reverse complement strand
TGTCTCCTGGGTGTAGATGAGGAGAAAGACAAAAATAGGATATATAATAATAAGCAATGCTAATAATAAATAGGCCACAATATAAATAACTAAAAAATAATTCAAACATTTGTAATAAATAATAACTTTTATTATTAAAAAAATTAAATTTAAATTTACATCTACAGTGTCCTGTACAAATGTGCTAGACTTGGGTTTTAAAGATTATAATAAAGATAAAAGTGTGAAACTTTATGTATTTAAATTTAATAAAACATTGCGTCTCCACCTGAAAATTAATTCTCGTCTTAGCCAAAGTCCCTTTTCACCAAATAAATTACAGTACGGCCTTGTAGAATTTAATTACATTTTAATGTCTTTTTGCATATTCTGCCATTACCTTTGTATTTGCGGCTGTTTTAGCTTTTACTAAATGCTTATGTGGGTAAATTCCAAAGTCCAAAAGGACTCGTTTATATACGTGATCGATAAAGACCAGAGATGTCTTAAAGAGACAAAATTCCGCTTTAACGTTCCCCCGCTTAATTGTAATAACAATATAAAGTGTCTTACGGGAGGAATGTGGAATGCAAATGGCAATTAAACTTGCTCGCGCTATAAACACATATGGAGGTCACAGTTTGAGAGCCTGCAATTCGAAATAGTTATGCAGACTTGCGGGAAATATAAAACTTATGGGATTTTATAAATTAAGGGCTGAAAGGTTAGGTTAGGTCAAGTTAAGGATAGATCAGGTTATGTTAGGTTAGGCCACGCTAAGTTAGGCTCTATATAGGCTACATAGATAAATAAATATATATATTTCGAATAATTCTGTTGTTGGGTTCACCTCGTTAATGCTAGATGACATATTAGCGAAACGTTGGGATTGCGATTTCACTACCTTCGAAATGAACAGATGTACTCCAGATATTAACTAATCATATATATATATATATATATATATATATATATATATATATACACAAATATATGTATATACACTATAAACTATCTTAAGTAATATTTAACAATATGCAAGTTTTCTTTTTCTCCGGAAATTCAAAAATGTACCAAAGTCATATATAAATCTTGGACAAACGTAAATGTTTGTATTCGGATCTTTTCCTCAATCTGGCAAACTCTTTGCAAGTCCTTTTCGAGTAAGAAACTGACAATCTCCCAATATTATTTAGTCCTTAATGAAACCAATAATTCTAACTCCTTGTTATTATTATATAAATAAGTTAGTGATCCGGTTTTGCTGTGACCTGTCTCTGACCAAACTACAGTCCCCAGTCTGAGAGTCTGGTTTTACCCAAGGAAAAAGGAGGGCGATAAAGATATATTTTGCACGAATTTGGGACGAGTTTATCCGATGGGGTATTCTAGTTTTAGAAACAACCGGCATTTAGAAGTACCCAACTAGTCCCGAGTAGTTATCGTATCTGTAGGCTTTGGTTGTAGTCGAAGACGCTGGCCAATTTAGGCCTTAAAATAAATGTTCATACTTCATATTTTTTATACTTCCACCCTTTTTTATCCTGCCGATAGTCAGTCGATACAGAGGCCATGGCTTGAGATTGAGATTGAGGTTCAGAGATTGAGGTTGGGCTTGTGTGGATAGAGGTTTCGCACGCTGGGTTTAAGATCATCTACAATTTTGCTTTATTTGTTGCTCTACTAGGCGAACAAGAGGTCTTTACCTTACTTCCACGTTTCTTCACTTTTCACTATCTTTCTTTATTTAACTATTAACAATTACAATCGTCAATTTTTCTGAAAAAATTACAGTTCTCTCAGACAGATTGCCCACGGTATGTTGTCGAGCTTGGATATTGGAATTAATATTGATTCTTCGATCTTAACCGTCAAATTACTTCACGGATCTCTAGAAATTAATCTACTTGGATTTCCATTATGATAGTCCTTTTACCTATCTCCCATCTCTCTTACTCACATACATCTCTTAAAATATTAAAAATACTGCCTTATAAGTTCTGCTCATTTAGCATACGTTTTTAAAAAAAAACAACTGATAAATTACATTGTATTAACTGAAACTGCAAAAAAACGAATTATAAAAATGGAGTGAATTAGACGAAAAACGCTTAGAAGAAAATCGGGGTATTTTCTACCGTATTTATTCACTTTAATTTTTTAAAATACTTATATAACTAGAAAAAAACATCTTTTATTGTAACAATGAATAATTGTATTTGCGATCATTCAGATGTTTATTTGTCTACAAAACGTATCTTGAACGTATTAACATAGTTTAACGTTCTTGAACAGAGAAATATTACACTAAGTATTGATTGGTCATGAAGACTGACGCATTTTTTCGATACATCCTTGCCGATTCCTCGTTTTGCTAATCCTGTATTAAATTTCAGTATTTGGAATTAAAGTATTAAAAAAACCGGTTCGATTCTACTCCCGTTAATTCGTCCCTGACCGAATTATTTAGACTAAAAACTTAAAATTAATTTTAAAAGGGATTAAGATCCTTGTCTAACCG
>JBAIZL010000004.1:115032231-115039731 GCA_036971475.1 Prosapia bicincta | reverse complement strand
GAATAATATTGCTCAAAAACAAGGACCTATATTGCTCACTAATAAGGACCAATAATGCTCACTAATAAGGACCTATAATGCTCACTAATAAGGACCTATAATGCTCAATAATAAAGAATAATAATGCTCAATAATAAGGCAAAATAATGCTCAACAATAAGGACCAATAGTGCTCAATAAAAAGGAATAATAATGCTCAACAATAAGGACCAATAGTGCTCAATAATAAGGAATAATAATGCTCAACAATAAAGACCAATAGTGCTCAATAATAAGGAATAATAATGCTCAACAATAAGGACCAATAGTGCTCAATAATAAGGAATAATAATGCTCAACAATAAGGACCAATAGTGCTCAATAATAAGGAATAATAATGCTCAATAATAAGGCACAATTATGCTCATTAATAAGACACAAGAATGCTCAATAGCAAGGACTCTAAATGTTCAATAATAAGGGAAAAAGGTGCACAGTTATTATTCAATTTTTTTGATTGTCTGTTTTTTTCATGAATAAAAAAGCACTGTGCACTTTATACCTAGATATTCCCTATATTTTTGCCAAAGAGAGAACATCATTCCCCTGTTGACCCTTTTTCTACATTCACAGCCCTTTCCTCTCCCTCATTGGGTTAATCCCACTAACTGATCGCCTTAACACTGTAACAAATTTATTGTGTTTTCTTAAATATCTTAAATAAGTGAGTAACCTAGCTATTATTTAAAGGGTTTTAACTCAGGTAACCTAACTTAATTAATTCACTGGGCTAAATATATCCTAGCTCTCGCTCTCTCTCTCTCTCTCTCTCTCTCTCTCTATATATATATATATATATATATATATATATATATATATATATATATATATATATATATATATAATTCTATCTATCTATCTATTCTTTCCCTTCCGCAATAATCTCTTAGTTTTTTGTTAATCCTATTTGTATTATAGAACAATAATGATTTTTTTTAATATTATTAACATGACTTGGAAAAAGACATGATACAGCTTCTATACTTGGTCATACGAGTATGGTACCCTAAGAACGTAATGTGAATAGCATTATTCATTACAACCCAAGGTTTGTCAATAGATAATTAGGTCGACATGGTGACTGAAAAACCTACCAGGAATCAAATCCAGGATCTTTATATTAGTAGTCAAGTCCTATACCCTTCAAACCGCCGCAATTGTATTATCAACCTATATTTAAAAAACTAACAACTTTAAAATCTAGGTATTAATTACTCGTTTTAAGGAAACATATATGGTTGTTCAATTTATATAATATTTACCTAGAAGTAAGAAGACTCGTCCTTTTGACGACATTAAAAATCTCTCGTGTGATTGTATCTCCCTCACTTCCTGTGGAGCATAGTGTCCTTTCTTTAAGTCTATCATTTGCCTTGTATCTTTCTCATTATTCTTTAACAGTAAGGAGAACGTCTTTTGTGAACTCAAATAGAGAATATACATCTCCAGTTTTAGGATCATGAATAAGTGATTCCTTTTTCCAAAAATATGGAGTTTTGTAATTCTAATGTAATATTCTTTATTTATATTCCTTCCCACGCCTATCGTAAGCAATGGCCGTCCGCAGTACTTTGCCCCCTTATAACACCTATATACAGGATAAATTTGAATTAAACTTTACATTCGACATTTTGTATTAAATACGTTCGCATTAGTGTATACATAAACACGAGCACGTAAGCTTTATACTAAAACTTACCTTGAGTATTACCATGGTGAAGTTTTATCTTAGAATTTACGGATTGTTTTTAATATCACACGACTTTCTTTGTGGAGCGTCTCACAAACACAAAGAGCGGAATATATCGGACAATAAAAATATTTCTGAACGCGGAGGCCGGATTAAAACTTAATTACCTGATGATGAAGAGGCGAGTGTTAATTTCATGCGTGTTACGCCGCACAGTAGCGCATTCCTTACACCGCAGGAACAATGGTCACTGGAAATGTTAGATTATTCAATCACTATGACGTAACGATGTCGAGTACAGCTATAGCAACAAGTCTCTGCGGCATTTCGGCCCTCCAAAGTAAACTTATACTGAATACTAAAAAATTTATTTTATTTAACTTTTAGTCATAGTTTCCAAACATTGTTTAAAGATTGTTTCAGTTTATCCCCCAATAGGGACTCTTCAGGTCTCTATATGGGAATGTATATGGGTATGTAATACTCATTAAATCAGTACATTTGAACGTCAAAACAAATAAAAATTATATAAACGCAGATTATTCACTAAAGCAGTCAGTCTAAAGCGCAGTCTGTACGGTTTAACGTAAAGTTCATTAATGTGCAGTGTAGCGTGGGGTGGATTCTCTAATGTGCGGTGTAACGTGTGGTGGACTGTCTAATCTGTGGTGTAACGTGTGGTGGACTGTCTAACGTGCAGAATGAAGTGGGGTGGACTGTCTAATGTGCGGTGTAACGTGTAGTGGACTGTCTAATGTGCGATGTAACGTGGGGTAGACTGTCTAATGTACAGCGTAACGTGTGGTGGACTGTCTAGTGTGCGGTGTAACGTGTGATGGACTATCTAATGTGCAGTATAACTTGTGGTGGACTGTATAAAGGACATTCAGTGCAGTCTAATGTAGGATGCTTGTCTAACACGTACCATATGCAAACATAACACTTCATGTTAAAATGTCAAACGCCCAGTCTGTGCAATCTAACGTGGTGTAGAATATCTAATGTGTAATGTAACATGAAGTGGGGTGTCTAATGTGCGGTATAACGTGTGGTAGACTGTCTAAAGCACATTCAGTGCAGTCTAACGTGAGATCTCTGTCTAACACCTAGTATGTGCAAATATAACGCTTGGTAAACTGTCTAACACGCAGCCTGTGCAGTCTAACGTGGTGTAGACTGTCTAATAGGCAGTGTAACGTAGGGTGGATTGTATAATGTGCGGTGTATTGTGTGGTAGACTGTCTAAAGCACTCTATGTCCTGTCTAACGGGGAGGGGGATACCTGGTGACTAATTTTTTGTTCTTGTAAATTTCTTATAATATGTTCAGAAAGAAAGAAAGGAAGATATATCCCGGGCTCCCATACTTGACTGTGTTGGCGTAACTTGACTTGTTTCTCATCCATTTATATATCCGTTATCATGTACAAATACCCATCAAAACGGCTTCTACTTGGCACGGATGGCAGTCGATGGAGGCAGTTTGCAAGTATTTACTTTACGATTGTGACAAGATAAGTATGTAAATAGCGATAACCTGTAGTCAAAAGCCGTTTCTTTTAAAAGTTGAACATACACGAGTCGATTATTGATTAAGAAAACCCATCCTAACGTATTGTTAAAATGATACGAGTTTCTGAATATTCTTATAAATTAATACCAATGGTTACATTTTAGTTCAATGTGGTGCGTAATACACACATTTAAATAAAAACAATAATTTACACAATTATTTTAATTCGAAATTAATTAAATTTATCACGGATATAATTTTTAATTTCTTGGGGAAGAAATTTCTTAAAACAAAATCTAAATTTTGTTTTGTTCACAGCACGAAGTAAGGGAGGTAAAGATTATCATGCTGAGGTTATAAGAGTTTATTTTCCCCATCTCTAGTTAAGGGATTATGCACACCTAAATACCGAGGTAGGATACTGAACAAGACAAACTCAGTTGAGGCATATTTGTAATTTAAAAACTTTATGAATTTTCATTAAGTAATAGCTGTAATACACTTTTCACAATAACGTTTTTACAATGTAAAAATACTGCCTTAGAACTGAAAAAATTTTATAATTATATTATGTTGAAAAGCCTATGACAATAAAATTTTGTTGTTTTTACCTTCATCCAGTGAAACCATATTTCTGACGAGTACCAGTCACAAAAATATGTTTTTTTATCGTATTGCATCTTCTGAATAATTCTATAAACTTATTTAAGGCAAAAACATCTGTATTGTGAAACTGTTTAGGCGAACTAGTTGGCATAAAGGTCAAAATAAGGTATTTTTTTAAAACCAACAACTTATATACATAAACAGTTATATTGTGATTAATAACTTAAGATAAAAATCCTCACTCTTTTCTCGTCCGTTTTAATGTTTGTGGGACTGTTAATAGACCCACCTGGTTTAGTAAATTTTATCTTAATATTTGTTTCTTGCACTTATCTCAATCTGCAGTTGGTATTGTAATTCCATGTACTTATGAGAAACTATTTAACAACAAGGCCTTTTCTATGCCTTTCAATATCGTAAAAACATTTACAGAATTGATTTTAATTATATCTTGTGATAGTAGGCTATAGTAAGAATGAATTCCTCCAGGTTATGAGACTAATTGCCGAACTGCGTGCGTTCTTCTTTCAATGTAATTCTTTTTTTTGCGAAGATATGGTTATCCCCATTTTATACCATATTATATGGCGAATGATTATCTTCATAATTATGGCAAAAACGATTATACTAATCTGAAAGACTAAAAGATAAAAGCTAAAATTAAATTGAAAGAACTTAGTTAAACAAATTCTAGCTTGAACTATCTAAAACTAAACAAAATTGTATTACATTTTATTAAATAAATGTAGGTAGCGTAGGAAGGCGTTGAAACGGTCAATAACGGTGGCATTGTGCCTTAAAAACACCCTTAAACTCCCTCGAAGATCATATCGGTCATGAATCTCGGTCAACTCATCATACTCAAGAAGAAGCAATATAATTCTAACTTACTTTTAGAACATTTGAATTTATTAAATCTGTATTTAAAAACATACAAGAAACGAGAAAGCTTATTTCTATATACAGTTGTTTTCTGAAAATTTCTGTTTGAAACATAAACTGCAATTAATGTAATATTTAATTTAAACATCTTTAAATATATGTTAATGCATTCAAGAGGGTGTTTTGAAAGAAATCATACAGTGGTCCGAAATTTCAATAATTACCTCCACCTCGTACGTTGTAGGAGTGGCCCAACAGGGCCAAATCTATCATTGTCATGATACGTTTACTGTATCATTGCAACAGCTAACAATTACATAGAAAGTTTTCTGTCCTACATATTTTATCTGCGTTTGGTTCTTTAGCTCTCTTCTGAAAAAATATTCTAAAACTAAAAGTATAAAATGCAATTTAAAACATGAAATATAAACCAAATTTAAAATAAATAAATAACAAGGTCACATTCTAAGAACAATTATTTTTTTATTGATCTGTGTATTTCAGCGGGAAAACAATGTGCTCAGAGGTATTACAGTAAAAATGGTTTAAATCTGTGCGCTCGGTTTATATTACGACGCCTCTGAGATTGGTTGCTTTGCAACTAAAGTAAACAGATCAATAAAAAAAATAATTGCGTATCCTTATTTATTCATTACAAATTCGCCACAGTTTTTCTCAAAATAGGGTTTTAAAATATGTGTTGATTTATTCCCAATATGAAAATGCACTAATAATGTTTTATAATCTTATCGCTACATTTTCCTATGAGGATAAAAAAGGTTCGACTCGCACCATCAAATATATTTAAAATTTTTATTTTTTTAAGTAGACTACTTTTAGTCAATAAAAAATAATAATTGAATTTACTAAATATCTTCATGAAACATTTTTTAAACACGGCTTCATTTTTCGAAAAACACCTCACTAAACTAAATAACACCAGGTAGGTTTTAAATAAAAGGGTTTTTGTAGGTATATATTGAACAATTGCACTCAAAATCTTACCAATCACTACTTTATTCAACCAGAATAGTTTCGGCGACCACGTCGCTTTCATCAGTGAAGGGTTTACCTATTTACACTATCTCTTGTGAAGACATGTCGCCGAAACAAGTCTGGTTGAAGAAACTAGTGATAAGTGAGGTTTTGAGACCAGCGATTTTAGTATTTAACTTTGGTGAATTGTTTTTACTAGCTAAGCTCTAATTAACGATAAATAACTTAATATTGAAGAAAATTACTGAGTAGCCTGTGTAGATTTAAAACTAGGTATTTGGGATTTAAATTGAATTTGGGAATAGGTATATATTATAGAATCTAGAGGGCACGGCCGCTTACACGAAGTATACCTGCTCTCAATCGGGGCGGGGAGTCTACCCACTACCCAGATGTAAATATAATATAAAGCCCCAAATGGAATGAAGTTATTTCTTAGAAAAGGGCATGATAGTCTGGTATTGGGAACATTATAAAATAATATCTTATCTGAGAAATTACGCTTTTTGTAAATAAACCTAACTATTCTCTAAGAGAGATTTGAGAATCTACTAGCCGAGATTTGAGGAAGAGAATTGATGTTTGTTAAAGTGTCAATACACATTTTTAATATTTAGGAAATAATGTAAAAGGAAATGTGTATTTGAAACAATGGCATCCAATAGTTTCCAAAATAATGAAAGTTCTCCAACTGCTGAGTTACATAGACATTATAAGGGATGTTAGTTATAAAGGTTGGAAGGTTAGAAGTGGTTGTAAAGCGATATAAGGGGGGGATAAATGAAGGTAGGAGAATGGACTAGTGAAGGGAGAAGTTCTGGAAAAATGAGAAAAAACGGAAGAGTATCTAGAAAAGATGTAAATATTGTGAAAGTACTCTTAATTCTTTAATGGTAATAAATAAACTTTTGATGATTTTCTATAGAGACTGTAAAATTTATTCGCATTTTTTTTACTATGTTTATATATTTTCTGCAAAACCAAAAAATATCTATTTTAAATAACTGCAGGAATGTGTATAGTTTATTTAATATTTTAATTTTAATTAAATTATCGTTATGAAATGTGCTGCTTAACTGTTATTCTATCAGTTCTACCAGGTATGTATGAAATACAGTAGAGTTATCATGAATGGGGAACTTTCTGTAAAAGTATGCTTTAAAAAAACCATAGAGTAATTACATTATATAGATTATTATAACGGCGTTATCGGAGGTTGACTTTACAAACTGGTTTGAATTGAATTAGTTTTTATAGATTATGATGGCAGCGTTATAAGTTGTTGGATTTCGAAATTGGTTTGAATTAAATTAGTTTTTATACATATGAATACGGAGTTATAGGCTGTTGAAATTAGGAAATTGTTTAAATTAACCATTTATTAACCATCAAGCTCTATTTTTTAACAAACTATTTAAATGGAGAAGAGTCAAGATTAGTATTAAACTTTGGCATTAAACAAAAGAATCAAACTCTTGTATGAGTATTAAGTTGAAGTCATTTGAAAGAAATCGTTCTTCTTCTTGAAATAATTAAAATATTCTTACAAACATAAAATTTTATGAATTAAACCAGGACTTTTAGTTTTAAATTATTTTTTGTACTTGTCTTGCCTCTTGTTTTGGGTATGAGTTTATTTTTCAATACTTACTATTAGGGCACAATCTCCCCGTATTGCCCTGTATGTATTCATAGATCTTGTTCAAATGATCATCTTTATAAAATACTTTTTATTCATCCACTCAAGTTCAAATACATTTTTTTAAATCTTATAG
>JBAIZL010000004.1:114944731-115027231 GCA_036971475.1 Prosapia bicincta | reverse complement strand
GAAAATATGAAATATACAAACATGACAAAACAGAAAAACACATATCTTAAACGACCCCACACACCTAGAATCCAACATCCTTATTCCATTATACAGTACACAACCAGCTTAACCCCCTATACACTCATAAATCATATACCCGTAACCTTGTGCGATCACCGGCAGTAGAGTCTGTCAGCTTCGTTAATGAAACAATTATTTCGAACGAAGTAAGTTCAAAAGTATTCACCTAGATATTCAATAATTTCTTACAGTAAATTTAGTTTATTTTATTTTATTATTATCAATGTGGTTCACTAAGGTATCTACTACGACCTAGTCCTTATATTTGGTTTACAAGTCATGTACGTCTAAAAAATGTACTGGCGGAAGTTTGGCATAATTTCGATCAGTTGCAAGCTTTCAGATGCGAACTGAATTATCTACGAAAGTTTAATCTAATAGGCTGATAGTACGGGTTAGACAAGGCAGAGCCACAATGCCAAGTGGCGACGTGATGTTCTGACTGTACGTGAGGCGACTATCTCATCGCGTAGTCGCAGGGAAGGAACGTGAGATAAGAGGTTGCACAGGGAACTAACTGAATCAAGTCAAGAGATAACGATGGTCTGCCTAGCCACTTAAATGCAACTTGCTCTATGGAAGTGAACAGCAGTTATTGTCTCCGGGATAAAATTTTTAAAAAATTCAAAATTAAAATTAAATTTGAATGGATGATTATATAGTTCGCGCGAATGTAATTTAAAGTAGCTACAAAAATGTTTTAAAAATATTATTGATTATTTAATATACCAATAAGTAAAATTTAAATTCTGTCAAGCCTCGATGTATCTCTGCCATAACTCTCTGTCAGGGTCATAGCAAGTGGGAGAGGGGTAAGAGCGCTCCTCGAAATTTTGAAACGAAACTAAAATGATTTATATGGTTTTTAAATTCACATAAGAAAGTATACAGCATGGGTAGCCTGAATCGCTAAGTGGGTAAAATTCTTAAACCTGTTTTTGTTTTGAAACTTGTTATTCTTGAATTTTCAAAAGGTTACTCTTCTCAATTACTAACTACCTACCAAAAACAATTTCTGGGTACGCCACTGCTCTCTGTCAAAGAGGACTTTGCTTTTTTCTATGACTCGTATTTACTCCACTTGGTGTCTCCATCTCAGAATTCTATAGGTCTGCTTTGTCTCTTCTATCCAGGGGCCTCTAGCAAGAATTCTTTCCGGCCGTATATCCTCTGACGTTCTGTCATGCGTTCAAATAATTTTAGACTTTTCACTTTGATCAATTCTGCCACGTTATTTTTGTTCATTATGGTATTTACTTCGTTACTATTTCTCTTATCCAATCTTGTGTTTCTAACGATCGACTCAGATAGACTGCATTTTCCAAGGCCCCTCTTCTGCCCCACAAGGCAACACTAAATCCAACATCACTTGGCCTTTTCTTTTCTTATTGTGTGTGGATTTTTCGATCTTACCATAAATAATTTAGGCATTCTACCAAAAATAAGACTTTCAAAATTTAAAGATCTACTTGTTTGGACTTGTACACTGAGATATTCAAACATGTTCAATTGTTTGATTTAGACAGTTTCATTAAGAGTAAATTTTAACTGCTATTCACTAATGAATACTTTGATTCTTAAGGTTTATTTGCAAACCCCATGCTTAATATTCTTTAGAAAACCTACATAGCAATACATCCAGGTCAGAATACACCTGCACCACCATAAACTGGTCATAAAGAGTGAAAAGTATATTTTCCCAAATTATACAGCCATTTTCCTGTTAATTTTTTATATCAAAGATATAGATCAAAGAGATGCTACTTTATTCTGTAAATTAAATAGCAAGGAAGGTAAGCTATATTGAACTTTATTAATATGATAAATTTTATCAATACCATTATCTGTGCTGTGGTTTCTCATATAATTCTATTAGTACCCTGAAACAGGTTTTAACCAATTTCTAAATCCATTAAGCTCCTCAGAGTTTGTATCTTGACACAGTTTATACGCTTTTTCTAGGCTGATCAAAGCTAATTTTAAGTTTGTTCTTATTTAAGCAAGTATTTTTATTATGTGTGGTAGAATCAAAATCCTTTCTTTACAAGATTTACTTAGGGTAAAAACACTTTATTCTCTTCTTGTTTAATGTGATGAAATATTTATATGAAGCCTTAATATTTATATAAAAAGCCGGTTTTATATGAAGTAATACGCTTGTATGTTTAACATGTAAAATATATAAAAAAACAAATACCTAAAAGTGCTTATCATAGTTCTCCTTAGCACTAGGTTGCCTTTCTTGAAAAAAAACTAAATTTATAAGTTTATTTTGTGTGCATTGTGTTTCTATTAAGGTTAGATCAGTCACCCTATCCGGTATCATTCTCTTCCTTCGCAAGTTCTGCAGTTAAATTTCAAGAACATGGAGATCTTTTTTTTCATTTATGTAGATATGTGCACATTTTTATTGTGATAATTGTATAGTGACTGCACCTTTGTTGATTCATTATTAGGTTTATCTTTTGTTTATACTGCTGCCAGTTAGTAGTGCTTTGTAATGATTAACCCATTGTTAGAGTACTATCAAGTTAATTTATATTTTTATCTGAATGTGTTTGTGCTCCGAATTATCATATTTTAATCTTTCTTTGAAATCTTTATTCTCATTCATGCATATTCTCAGTATACTTTTTTGCTAACCACTTTCTACATGAACTATTCTTGATTTTAAACCTTTCTTTGTTAGTCATTGGTATATCATTTTTAGTGCTGTACATTTTCCTTGCTTTAGGTCATAATATTGTTTTAGTTTAATGTTTTGTTTATATGTACAATGTGCCATTGCTTATGTACGTTCTCAATACATACTAATTTTGTATAAATCCAACCTTTACATATAGGATCAAACCATCAAAATAGGGTTAGCTTGTTGTCTGTGACTTACAGATCTGAAGAATGTAATAACTAAGTATGAAACCTATCTGTTGATTAATATCATTAAGTAGTGGTTCTCTGCTAAGTGAATTAATAAATAATTATTAGCTTTAGGATCTCAAGTGTATTATCTTATTTTAAAGGTTGAGGTGCTAGCTGATTGCACCAACCCCTCTCTTTAAAGGTCTACAATTTTTCTATTATGATTTACTCCCATACTCAATATGAACTGGTTACTTATTGGTACAGGAATCTTACTTAAAGACTGTTAAGTCTTTTAATACTGTTAACGGTTGATTCTGTTAACTACATAAATATCTACCTATTATGTACGAAGAACCGACCGAAGTATTCCTTCTCATTGAAGATTTTTTTTACATGAAAGTAAGATTTAATAAAGTTTTATTGTGGAGGATTTATTGACTCTTTACGAGGTTAAGACCTCCATGGTGAAAAAAACAATAAATCTCACAAGAATCAATCTAATTCAATTGTATCGAAATTATAACCTCATGCTGTTTGCAAAAAAATGTAGGACATGAGCATCATCTGAATATGTAACAACTTATTAAAGACATAAACAATAAGAATATATTGGTCACTATGCAGTTATCACTAAAGATCATATTTGCAGCCATTTCGTAATTTAAAATTTTGATATTCAGGGATTTAATTTCTCCAATTTTAAAGTTTCTTACTTTTAAAAAATGTGAAAAGTAAAAAAAATGTAACAACCATGATAAAATTGAGGCCCAATATCAAAAGTTTAAATTATATTTACATTATAATCTAAAAAACCAAAATGTGTAGGTTTGCGCTAGAAAACAAAACGGTTGTAAAAACAGGAAAACAACTGTTGATAAATATTAAAACTTCTTAATTTTATAACTTTCATAAACTTTGAAAATTTGTAAATATTGTATAATGTACCAAGCTAAGAATATATTATATACAAGAGACAAAAAATTATTTTCTTAAAATTTTTCACATAACTCCAAAATATTTGTACATAATTTATTAACATTGGCTAAATATTTGTTGATGTTCCAGTAAAAAGCCAGAAGAGAAAGACCCTCCAGTAAAACAATGGCATAAAGAGCTGAGAATGCTATATGAACCTGAGTGTATGACCACTTTGCAAAGTAAATCCTTAACAGCTGATCTCAATAAACAGGTGACTTTAATGACAGCCATCACCACAGAAGCTGTTAAAGCCCTTCAGATTAGGACAAAGATAATATCTTCTGAATTCACCAAGTTATATAGGTAAACATCATTCATACTTGTGCATTTGTTAATAAGATGAACACTTAAACTGAAAAAAACATTTCAAATGAAAATTAAATTAAAATTTTCTTGGCGAAATAATCATTTGAGGTATTATGAAAGAAGCTTCAAGCTGGACATATTTATAGCTAAGCATACAAATAATTTTTATGGTTGTTCATGACATATTATTTGCTCCTATTCTAACTCCGCCTTAGACTCTGTGTACATACTGAAATTTGCAAATCATTAAGAATCACTAATGTTATATCAAAAGTTACAATTATTAGTAAACAGGTTACTTATTTAAGAAAACATTAGTAGAAGATCTTTAAAATGTAAATAAGTAATAGTAGAATCATAAAAACATATTTCACTGCCTGAATTAAGTTTTAATAAGTTAATATGATACTTAACTGTAAATGTACATTTTGTATAATACGAAATATAAATATGGTTTGTACATTGTGAAGGAAAATGTGAATATTATTATAGCTATGAATAGTGCAACATTAACATAAAACAATAATGCGTTTTTATAATGGTAAAATTAAAATCCTCTAACGTAGTAGGCCTATTACACAACTGTTTATAATTTACAGATAACACATTTTATAAATTTGTTTCATTTAATACTTTATATTTTGAATTTAGTTAGTTGTTTAACAACACTTTCAAAACACAATTTTTTTTATTTTGTCTTGTTTTTATTTGATTGTAAGAAACAATGAATAAAGTTATTTTACCATTATAAAATTTGTGCTCATTTGAATAGGTATGGAAATTATGTTATGAATTTACTATTTTGTTATATTTTAATGGAACACAATTATTCCCAAAGGTTTGTTGGAGTTCCAAATATCTTCAAGATGAATTTTAATTTATCACAACAGTTTTAATGATTTAATTTAATTTTATTTGATTAAAAAACTTTTTCAGGACAATTGTAACTAAGATTGTATTATTTATAATGATGTACATAACTTTTATTTCTAATGAAACAAATAAACAACTTCCAGAAACTTAAAAATCAAGTATTTTTTTTATTAGAGAGAATAAATTTAATTATTGTAACTAAATTGATTATTACATTATAAAAATAGATTTTCATTCAAACCATCACCTAGCCAATGATGCTTCAATTAAAATTATTTACAGGAAAGTTGAATCGAAACAGTTCAACCATGTAGGTCCTTTGGTTCAAAGTCTAGTTGGGAATATCAAGGAATTTTTAACCATTAGCAAGGATGCCCATGTGGACTGCGGTGATTTAAACTCTGCTAGTGAACAATTAAAGGAAATTGCTGCCAAACCAATAATTAATGAATCGATATTGGTATCAAACATTACAAATTTGGGCAAACACTTCACAAGGCTAGTGGATGGATTACTTGCAAACCAAATTAAGGTATTAAATATGTATTTATTTTGAAGTTAAGATCTATATCTAAGTTTTCCAACAAAAGTTTTTTTTTAAGTTAAGAATGAATTTAACTTCCTTGTAAAAGTATCCAAATTAGCTCTAATCACAAGTAAGCAATGAGTTTGTATCATATATGAAGTATCTTTCATAAAAGCATATAGAAGTAATTCTCATACATGCACTTTTTAAATTTGTTTTTCCTAAAATTTTTATATAAATTTATATTCTTTCTAACAATATTTTTGCTATAAATCATTGGTTTTGAACTACAGTATTATAAGAAAGGAATAAATGCTATATTTATTTTACTGTACTTCTTGTTCTATATTGTATAATCAATTCTTCTAATGACTACTTCAATAATATTTTAAATATTTTTTTAGAAAATTCACTTTCGTCAAAACTATTTTTCATAACATAGGTTCTTCTAGATAATAATAACTAATAGAGTAATTCTATATTGCATTCAGGTATTTTGTTATACTTCCCTTTATTCCTATATCTGATGGTCGGTCTTCAAATAAGGCAAGCTTCAAGTTATCTAAGCTCTTTTGTTCAGCCAAAGACTAACACATAGTTCACTTTCAAGTTTAAAACATATCTGTTTTTCAACATTACTAATACATTTTATTTGCTTCATATTGTTTATGTTAGTGTTTTAGAATATAAATTGAGGCTTTTAATTGAAGGCAGAATGAGCCACTACCCCCCCCTCCCCCGATATTCTAATGTTAGATAATAAGTGTCAAAGATTGGGAAAATACATTACATATCAGCCATCCTCTAGTGGGCTGCCTCCATCTCACATGCGCAAACAGTTAGTATCCCTACCGCATGTGAAAGAAAAGGGATTGATTGTATGTACTAAGCTGATAAACTCTTTCCATTGGATAATCAAGAGATAGTGAAATAAAACACAGTACTGTCAGTGTTAAGCTGAGAACAAGATGTAAAAACTTGCAAATTAGAAAACCTGCCATGAAAACCGCATGCTAGGTCATACAGGAACTCTGGAGAGTAGATATCCTTATGCTAAGGGATAAGGAGGTTTTTAAATTACAATTATCTTATCAAATACACAATATCAAGAGCACAGTGGTACAATATATTACAATAAAAATATTGAAAAGAACCCCAATACCACAAAAATAATCAAAAATAACAAATAAGACAAGTTACTTAAGATTAAACCCTTATGTACATTTCGATGACCATGTCATCATCATCAGAGGGTCTAGTTACAAAACACAATCTAGCACACAAGAAGTTACAAACTAGAATGATGAAACTAATATCATTCTAGTTTGTAACTTCTTGTGTGCTAGAATGTGTTTTGTAACTAGACCCTCTGATGATGATGACATGGTCATCGAAATGTACATAAGGGTTTAATCTTAAGTAACTTGTCTTATTTGTTATTTTTGATTATTTTTGTGGTATTGGGGTTCTTTTCAATATTTTTATTGTAATTATCTTATCAAATTGATTCAATATATTTCTGAATGTTTCCAACTCTACAAAATTATTAAGTTTCTTATTTACAAATAACAATTTCTTTCTTAGCTCATTAAGGTTTTCATCAACTAAATTTAGCGTCTTATTAAATTTTATAATATTTGTACCCATTGAATGTGGAGAAGAAATTTCATTTGATACATCTTTCATTCAATTGATTATCTTTTATTTCCTTTATTAATTTGTCAAATTTTTTACCAACAAAACATCCAAATTTCCG
This sequence comes from Prosapia bicincta, assembly GCA_036971475.1. Lineage (NCBI taxonomy): Eukaryota > Metazoa > Arthropoda > Insecta > Hemiptera > Cercopidae > Prosapia > Prosapia bicincta. The sequence goes on along the minus strand of JBAIZL010000004.1, from coordinate 115,019,867 downwards.
GTAATAACTTTTATTACTGAACATAGTCCATTGACAATACCTCTAAGTTTTCTAATATTAGTCTCATTTCATATATAGATTATTTCTAGTTTTTCTATATTAATTCCTCTTGAGTAATTATTAAATCTGAAGTAATTAACTACATCTTTAAACTAACTACCATTATTTGTTACAAATTCACTATTTAATTTTACGTATGATATACAATTACCACAGTTTAAGTAAAAATTGTTTTACACAATTTTATAACAATAATACAAGTTATTTAGTTGAGTAAATATTTCTTCTAAACTAAAATAATATACAAATGTATGGTAGGAGGACTAAAAGAAATGTGGAACAGGATTAAAATAAGGTAGGGACAGTGAAACTATGATAGGAATGGCATGAACTTCTTCTTTCCCTGCCTACGAAATTGAAATGGCATCCAAGACAAAATTAGTACTTCCGTTTGGACTAAGCTGCACCCCCAAAGATGTGCCTCTGGAGTCACCTGACACAGAACTGTGAAGCAGATTAATAATAGTATGCACATTTTAAAGCAGCATAATTGGAATTAGATGACTGAAAGTAAAAAAAAACTAGTTGTCACAACTATTGTTTTTATTAACCCAATTTCTCAATAAATGAAGTTTTATTCTTATACTCTGGCTCTAATTGCCTCAACTGTCTAATGTTCTATTATTGTTGATATCAATCTATCTTTGTGTTTTCATGTACTTCCTTATTTAAAACATTTTCATTTTAAAAGTTTCTTTGGACTTTAAAACTGTATTATTTGCAAAAGTTAGAAATTTTAGTATCCTGTAGGAATTGACAAGATAAACCAATAATACTAAATACATTGTCAAGTTTTTAAAACACCTTGTTTTTGATTCAGTAAACTCCAAACAACTAGTTTATTGAATGTTGTCATTGTTAGCAACTAAATATTGTTGTAAAATGACTATAACTATGATTTTACTAACCAGAATTCTTGTACCAGATATTACATCTGAGATATTACCTTGATCTTGGATCACATAAATCTATTGTACTTGAATGACTTGTTTGAGAAATTTGTTTTGATTTCTTAGACTCCACATTATCTAGTTTCCACTTTAATCTTCAATTCAACATGTGTTCCGACTTAATAATCTTCATAAGCATATGTATACACTCATATGTGTGTGTGTGTGTGTCTGACATAAAAATATGTGTATATATTATGTGTATGTGCAAATATCTTTATGCATTGAATTAGTATATAGAATTCTTTTGACAATTTCGCTTACCTAAATAAAAGCAGAAGTTCAAAATAGGAAAAATGGAAGAACTTTAAGAATGAATTTGTAGCAGAAATTTTATAATAGGTAAACAAAATCAACACACATGAATTCTGTAACTTACAACGTTAATGTACAAAAAATCTAAATCATATATTCAATTTGTTGTTAAAAATGTAACAACAAATTTTAGGATATGTTTTGTTAGTTAGTTTTGCTACATTGTTTTTAAATATAATAAAATTGTGTAGAAAAACATTTGGATTATTTTTTTAAAAATAGTACTTTATTCGTTGTTTTTCAGGTCCTGGTAAATGTTTTAGAAGAGCCTTCCTCAAATCTAGCTTTATTATCAGCTCTGTCAAGCCTAACAGGCTTAGGATTAGAAGGTCCACACCTAGGCCAACTTATGTGTCAATGTAGTGGCATAAGGGCTCTCCTATCTGTGTGCATAGACTCTCGTTGTCTATCAGTGAGAACAGCAGCTCTCAGAACTCTAGCTGTGGTTTGTTGTTGCACTCAGGCAATCAGACAGTTTGAAAAGGTATTTTTTTTTGTTTTGATTCAATTTTTAATGTACTGTATAGAAACAGGTGTAATTTTTAAAACAAGGTGCTGTCAAAACGTGTCAAGAGATATGAAATAAATGCTTGAATATTTTTAATTAATAGAATCTTTTATTTTGACCTTTATAATAATTTCTTTGATTTTGTAGCCCATATACTCCTGCAATTATTAAAAACATGTTAAGTTTTTTTAACTTGCATCCATGTTTAGTCAATTATTAAAAACGTTACTGAGGCAATATATTTGTGATTGTACCAGACAATCATCAACACTGTCAAAGTTGATCCCCAAGATTCATCAGAAACATGATAAGCTCATTTTCAACAATATGATCAAACAGTATATGATCAACAATTATTTATATTGAGTCTATTCATGTAGTACGTTATGTGTGTTGTAGAAAATATATTTCATGCTGTTCTTGTAAGATAAACGAAAGTAGTTTTTTGTAGATATAAAGTGTGAATTCAAAGTTGAGTTTTCAAGTTATAACTAATGTTATTGTAAATGAGTATTGTGTTTAGCACAGAATGAGTCTACATAGCCTATATTTAAGTATACTTGTGTGTCTTTCATATATTTCTTTGCTGAAAACTATAGCCTGTTTGGCAAAAATATAATTTAAATCAGTTTGTATATACCCGTAATTGATATGTAAAGCTTTTATTTTATGTTTTTGTTATTTTAAAAAAATACAGCTCAAAATAAAAATGACACAAACACATGTTTGTATTTCAATTTTAAGTTTGTATAAGTCGAGTCAAACTTGTTTTTTTCTACAATTTTCATCTTTAAAATCAATAACCGTTTTTAAAAAAAGACTGGAAGCCTCTCTCAAAATCAGAAAAAGTTAACTTCTGAAGAATATTCAATAGTACTGCTTGAAATCCATCTGTAGTGTAAAACAATACTTTTACATTGGTACTTCTAACAAAATTTATGTAAAGAAATATTCTAACTTTAGAATAATTGTACAAGTTTAATAAATGTTTTGTATTTAACCACTTTAATTCATAATATATCTGAACAGATTAAAATTATGTTTAGGCAGGGGGAGTTGAAATTTTATCAGAAATATTAACTGATGAAAAGAGATCAGAAGTAGAACTGACAGAAGCTGCATCTGTGTTAGCTCAAATAACAGCTCCGTGGGTGGAGGACAACCACAGTGTGGAGGGTTTAACTCAGCAACTAACTCCCTTAGTCTCAGCACTAACAGGTATAAATATAAGAGTTTGGATATTAAGTTGTTTTTTAGTTTGTGCAAAATAACTTTTTAGGAATATTTATATTACGAAAAACTATATTACTCTATTAAAAAGTGTATAGCTTAAGTAATTTTGATCCCATTAACTAAATTATATTCATCTAAATTTGACTTTAGTGTGAATATATAAATTTTAATGTAGTCTATTCTAAGTCATGCATTTATTTTGATCCGTATAGATGTCACTATAAACAAAATCAGTATATTATTCAATTCCTTCTATTAGCTCCCACTCTCCTTTTAATATCTTGTTCAAATTTTCAATAGTTAATAAAATACTTTTATTTAAATACATTTTTATAAAGTTGTAGTTGATGACAGTTGACGTTAATAGTTTTTTTCAAAAAATTATTAAATTTAATAATAAATTAATTTAAGTTTTATATGGAAGAAACACTTTTCACAGTTGGGGCGAGTTATGCAATAAGGCTATTTCATCCAATTTGGCTTAAAATAAGTGATAACATATGACTTCATTAAACAGCTGATTTTATGTTATAGAATGTGTGGTAGAACAACTGTTTTATCAAATAGGTTATGTTACTGTATTAATATTTATTGTATTTAATAAAAAGTAACTAAAAAAAAAATTTTCTTTGTTGAACTAAGTAGAAATTGACATTGAAAAAATATTTAAATGACTTGTTTTTAAATTTTTATCAATAAAATCATATTTCAGGTTTGGTGAACAATACAACATCAAGTCCCACTTTGTTATTGTGTGCTGCGGCTCTGTGCCATCTATCTCTCCTTGAGCCTCAGTGCGTTTGGGCACTCTTAGAGTGTAACACTGCAGGAACTTTGCTACTAGCAGTGCGTAGACAAGGTCCTTATGCTTCTATATTCCTTCAGGAGCAAGCAGCGGGTCTATTAGCAAATATGGCTGCTGTTCCTGAAGCCAGGCCTCACCTAGCTAAACACAGAGCAGTTGTTGCCCTATTGTGTTTCTTGCAAGTTAGGCATTCACCTCTACAGAGGGCTCCTGAAATAGCAGCAGCAGAAAGGTTACAGCACAAATCAGCAATTGCACTCTCTAGGTATGTTTAGGTAACATTACCATTTTTTACCAAAAATAAACATATTAATTATTAATAAAATAGTATGCTCCTTGGCCTAAATTATGGTTATTACTGATTTTTTTTACCTAAAGTAACATTTTTTTATAAATACTGTAAACCTTTGTACAAGAAATCCATGCAATATGTACATTCAAAAAACATAATAAATTTTACAAAACTATCTTAAACGGTGAACGTAAATATAACCAGCATCACTGTGATTTACACATCTTTATGATGTAGGGGTTGTATTCTCCCAGAAAAACTGTGTAAAGCACAGGGAATTTGTTTAACAGTATACATCCATAACACTATATTTAAAGGACAAAAATTTTAATTCAGAGATTAAGTCACAAATTGTTTTAATTTTCATACACTAGAAGAAATAGAAACTAACTATAATTTAAATAGACAAATTTCAATTTAAATACATGTATACAATAACTAAATTATCCATTGTGTTTGCTGTGATATCAGAAGAAATAAATGTCAAGAAAACTTGAAAGATGTTAAGAAAAAATATGATTTAAATTAGACCATTTTAATTGAAAATAGATTGTTTACATTGAGAAAATTTTTCAAAATGTCACTTTTATTCTATTTATTTTAGTATTTTTGGACTAAAATAACAGTTCATGAAGAACTGTATTAATGAATTATATTTTGTGCTTAGGGTTAATGAAAAACAACTATAGCCACTGCCCATTTAATATGGAATCATTCGATATCATATTACTAAATTTCAATAAGAATTTCTAGAATTTAAGCATAAAAATAATAACCTAATTCTTAATATAAAACTCAAAAATATAATTATCAAAATAAAACAATTTAGCCAAAATCTATATTTATTAGATTCAAATATAACTTTAACACACATAAAATAGAATCCATTTTTATATATTAAATTTTATTTTATAAATAAATAATTTTATTAACTTATAAATTAAAGTAATTTTCAATTCAATAGTATTTTAAACTAATAATGGACAGTAAATAAATTAAAACAATCTTCTTTTTTTAACAGCTGTTATGTAAACTAACCTAAACACATAAGAAATAGCCCTAAGAAATCAGGTTTACATCTACTTTTTCAGCTATACGTCATAACGCGATTACTGCCATCTACTGGTTAATAGTTGCATCTAATAGTTCAATTTAAATATGACCAAATGCTCGGGCAGAAATCTTGTTGCATTTAAGCAATATCCTATATAGGAAAAAGCAATACAAAAATTCTAAAATGCCATCACAGTACTCCCTATCGGATCAAATTATGAATTTAAACCATTCTCGAATCAACTTAATCATGCACACAAAATTTCATAAAAACCTTTTCAGCCATTTAGGAGGAGTTCAGTGACATACACATCGACTAAAGAAATATATTTATAATAATTACAAATACCTGTATTATAAATTAAAGTAAAAACAAACAAAAAACGACTTATCACAGTTCCTTAAAAAGAGAACGAAAATAGTGGCTACTAAGACTTTATGCATATTTCTCCAATACAGTAACATTAGAAAGTTACAAATTAACTGTGGAAAAATAACCACTAGTTGACTAACCATTATTCCTACATCTACTTGTTTTTACTAATCAGGAACATGCTGAACAACATTGTTACTAATCAGGAACATGCTGAACAACATTGGTTCTAATCAGGAACATCCTGAACAACATAGTTACTAATAAGGAACATGCTGAACAACATTGTTACTAATCAGGAACATGCTGAACAACATTGGTTCTAATCAGGAACATCCTGAACAACATAGTTACTAATAAGGAACATGCTGAACAACATTGTTACTAATCAGGAACATGCTGAACAACATTGGTTCTAATCAGGAACATGCTGAACAACATTGTTACTAATCAGGAACATGCTGAACAACATTGGTTCTAATCAGGAACATCCTGAACAACATAGTTACTAATAAGGAACATGCTGAACAACATTGTTACTAATCAGGAACATGCTGAACAACATTGGTTCTAATCAGGAACATCCTGAACAACATAGTTACTAATCAGGAACATGCTGAACAACATTGGTTCTAATCAGGAACATCCTGAACAACATAGTTACTAATAAGGAACATGCTGAACAACATTGTTACTAATCAGGAACATGCTGAACAACATTGGTTCTAATCAGGAACATCCTGAACAACATAGTTACTAATAAGGAACATGCTGAACAACATTGTTACTAATCAGGAACATGCTGAACAACATTGGTTCTAATCAGGAACATCCTGAACAACATAGTTACTAATAAGGAACATGCTGGACAACATTGTTACTAATCAGGAACATGCTGAACAACATTGGTTCTAATCAGGAACATCCTGAACAACATAGTTACTAATAAGGAACATGCTGAACAACATTGTTACTAATCAGGAACATGCTGAACAACATTGGTTCTAATCAGGAACATCCTGAACAACATAGTTACTAATAAGGAACATGCTGAACAACATTGTTACTAATCAGGAACATCCTGAACAACATAGTTACTAATAAGGAACATGCTGAACAACATTGTTACTAATCAGGAACATCCTGAACAACATAGTTACTAATAAGGAACATGCTGAACAACATTGTTACTAATCAGGAACATGCTGAACAACATAGTTACTAATAAGGAACATGCTGAACAACATAGTTACTAATAAGGAACATGCTGAACAACATTGTTACTAATCAGGAACATGCTGAACAACATTGGTTCTAATCAGGAACATCCTGAACAACATAGTTACTAATAAGGAACATGCTGAACAACATTGTTACTAAACAGCAACATGCTGAACAATATTGGTTCTAATCAGGGACAAACTCAACAACAAACTATAAAATCTTCATAAAAATTACAACTTACCAATCTGCCTTACTTAGGTTATACACCATTATAGATCTATATTTAAAAACTTGAGAAAAGTTTATAATACACTGAAATAGGTTTTAGAATTTTAAAATAAAATGTTTTTTTACTAATATAAGTATTTATTTATCTAAAAATGTTTGTGGGTTTTATTATCAATGACAATCAACAAAGTGATTAGTTTGTTAATTACTTTAATAATAACAAATAATATTTGTAAGAACCTAAATAAAAACATTTTAGAGTTGAGTTATGACTCATGTTTTATTTTACAATCCCTCAATAATGATATAGTTAATTTTTCAAAACTTTTTAGATAAAAACAAAAAATTTCTAGCTGATCACATTAGTGATACATAGTACACTTTATTGAACCACATAGTGAACCATGTAACAATCCAGAGTTAAATATTTACTGTTTATGACATAAAAATAGTATAACCACAAAAAAATAATAAGTAATACACTCAGAAGCTTGATTGTACTGTAGGTCCTACTTATGTAGAATTTCACTTACATATATATGTATATATATATATATATATATATATATATATATATATATATATATATATATATATATTAATATAATAATATATATTTCGAAATCTTGTTGCTGTTCATGACGAGGTGTTATAATATAATATAATGTAATATAATATGTATATATATATAGATTTTTTGGACTAGGAGACTGACAGACTTACCTTGGTAAGAGTCCACACTGTAGTCTTGAAATAGAAACACATAAAAGCACTTAAACATTTTTTTTTTTTTTTTTTTTTTTATTTCATTTCATTCTCTCATATTTCTTTTTGTGTTTTCTCTTCGATTGACAAAGACCACTGTGTGGTTGAAATATATCATTGTTTAAGTGCTTTTATGTGTTTCTATTTCAAGACTACAGTGTGGACTCTTACCAAGGTAAGTCTGTCAGTCTCCTAGTCCAAAAAATCTAAATAATCTTTACCAACCAAAACTAACCTAAATATATATATATATATATATATATATATATATATATTACTTATTCATTAGTTCTAATATGTTAGATGTAAATCATATCAGTATATAATGTTTGCAGAAGAACCATCAGATGTGTCTGTGTGTGAGTGTGATATGTCTTTGTTAAAATACTTAATAAAAATCCATTATTATTTTTAGGTTATGTAGTGATGTATCAGTAGCTGATCAAGTTGTAGAGCTTCAAGGTGTATGCAGACTTGTGAAGCTTTGTAAAGAAGAAAGAGAGAGAAACCACAGCGATGGGGTATTAGTTGCTTGCTTGGTAACTTTCTTCTCTAAATTTCTATAAACTTAAGTTAATATTTGAATATTTTAAAATTTTGTTGTCAAAGTGGAAATAAATAAATCCAAATATTTGTGATACCTTTAAAAAATTTATTTAAATGGTTCTTATTTTTGTAAATGGTTTAAATGTTTCTTTGAATCACTTAAACTTAAACTACTTTATATAGTACTTGTATTATATAAGATAGAAATACAAATTTGCTCTAAACTCAATGTCTGATATAGAACTATAAAATATGAATAGACTTTAATATATAATAATATGTAAATACTTGCCTCACATACTTTATGACTATTTTGAAATTTGTAACTCATTATCAACTCGAACCATAAGTCAATGATTAATAATTGTAATTAAATTACAGTCCGAGTCCCTAAAAAAAGTAATCTAAACACTTTCCACCTACACCAAAAAAACATAAGTGTAGATAAGTGCTTACATATTAATATATGTTAACAAGTATGTTAAAATAAAAATATTGGAAAGAACCCCAATACCAAAAAAATAATAAAAAATAACAAATAAAACAAGTTACTTAAGATTTAAACTTTTATGTACATTTCGATGACCATGTCATCATCATCAGAGGGTCTTATAACAAAATTACAATCTAGCAAACAAGAAGTTACAAACTAGAGTGATGATTATGAAAACTAGATGAGCACTACTCTAGTTTGTAGCTTCTTGTTTGCCAGATTGTAATTTTGGTATAAGACCCTCTGCTGATGATAACATAGTCATCAAAATGTACATAAGGGTTTAATCCTAAGTAACTTGTTTTATTTGTTATTTTTGATTATTTTTGTGGTATTGGGTTTTTTTCCAATATTTTCATTGTAATATATTGTACCACTGTGCTCTTGATATTGTATATGTATGTTAAATGTAAACTAGTAGCTCAAGTTGATGATGGTGACAAATAACATTAACAAAATATATTTGAATGGTATGATTTAACATATTTTTATATATTCTTGTTATTATTGGAAGATTGAAAAACTAAAAACGATAATGTGTATGTTAAATAATTTGGACAGTAAATTTCCACAGGTTATTATGAAAAATTTAACATTAAATACCAAGTAAGTGTTATCCAATTTTTTTAACTGAATATAATATAAATTGCCATTTTCTACAACTCTCATTTTTAATATAATACTGTTTGTTTATATACAATGTTTATTTTATACAATAACTTTCTTGAGCATATTTATCTCAGTAGTCTAATTTCAGAATGGCTGGTATTCCTTGGTTCTCCCAAGATTCATTTATTATATTTAATAATAAAAATTGTAATTAAAATTACAATAATAAATTTTCTATTATTGTCTAGAGCAAATATTTAACCTAAATAACAGCCATTAAAACATAACTTGGATCAAGCAAAATCATTTGGAACTGTAACCTCAACATCGATCCTCATAACTTTACAGATTTTTCTTGTGTTATATTAAGTGTTAAAGCAAATACCAGCCTAATTGGAACTTTAATATGCACTCAAATACATATTGCCTTGTAGTGAAGGAAATGTTTAAGTAAAGGCATTATTTTCTTTCCTTCATTCTGTCAAAATTTTAAAGTATAACTCACAGCAAAGTTTCAGCATCAATCTTCTAAATCCAATACAAAGCTTTAGAGAGTTAATAATCAGCATCAATATAATTGTGTTAGGCTGAATAATTAACAAATGGAATCAATATACGTTTTATAATAATTTTTCCAACAGGGTTATAAAATGAAATCTTTGTAAATAGTTTCAAATTACTATGTAAAATTGCAGCACTTGAGCAAAAGTACATAGCTCCATAAATATACACAAGAATAATAAATGCTTCTTTAATACAAAGGAAGAAATTTGAGCATGTTAAGATTGCATCATTAATATCGTACTGGCTATGACAGAGAAGCTTAAAAAGTGAATTATTTGTTGAAAAACTATTTAAAAATAGCAAAAAGTTAAAAACACTCATTCTGTGAATTAGTTCTCCTGCTCATTAAGTATAACTGAAAGAAACAATAGAAACTTAAACCAGATAATTATTTATAAAATTCCGAAATGAGGAAAATAACAAATATCAGGAATTTCTTAATTAGGTTTAAATAATTTGTTACTAGCCTGAACCAATTCCTTCAAAGTAGCCCCTTGTGAATTTAAAAAAAGATTTCAGTGTTTTTCCATGCACACAAAAATATCCACGAAATTCTCTCTCCTTAGTCTGTCAAAACTTCTACTGATTTAACATCTTCAACCATGTAAAATTAGCAAAATTCATTTGAAATTTAATTTGATAAATGCTAAGGTTATGATATGACGGTTATATTGCTTTTTTTGTAATTGCCATTCTGTGTTGTTTTAGCTGACATATAAGTAAAAACGTAAATTGTCAGATACAGTAGCCAGTTTTGTTTACACGACAGCTGGATTTTTTGTGCAAATTTTGTTTTCAAACTATCTCAATTACAACCTGAGTTTATTGTAATATTGTAGTAAATAAGCTCCAAAGAAATATTGGTGAAAATGTTAAAAAACAAAATCACCACCATAATTTTTGTTTCACTTTTGACCTGTGGCTGCTTTTCTAGTTCAAACCCAGACTTAATCAATAATCATAGCTCAGGAAATAAAGGTAATGTCATTTTTAGATATTGCTCTGAAATTACTTCACATCAATAACCTTAAGAGGCAAAACTGGAGGAAGGTGTAACCCTAAATGTTCATTTCATGTTAGCTCTATAGAGTGTGTAGATACTTTTTTATATACTTTTTCTTTATAGTGCATATAACCAAGTTGCTTAAGTTGATGAATCATGGCAACTCAATCAATAATTCTTTTTCTATTGCTCATGGAAGGTAGTTTTTAATGAACAATGTCTTTAAATAAAAATCTGTCTGCCTTGAAAAACTTGAAAATATTTATATTTGTTGATTGCATCTTCATTTGAGCTACTAATTTTCACTATAAAAATTATTTACAAGTGTTTTATTGAAAATATTTGTTTTACACAAATTTTCATGAAAACTGTAGCAAAAAATTACAAAATTTCCAAACATGATTTACAAAGATTTAAAAAAATTTGATTTAAGCTCAATCCTCATATTTTATGGCCACCACAAAATTTACTAAAGTATGTTGACCCAAATTACAAAACAAAATGCACAGAAAGTACCAAACATTACAATACAACAAAACTTAAAACACCTACTTAGTAAATATTGTGTTAGCATCAACCTAAACCAGCCATCTTGAACACTCTGTCAAATATTTGTGATGAGTTCAGTCTAGAAACCCATCTTGTAAAATATGGACTAGTTAAATTAAATGTAGATAAATGAGATATAATAAATCCTGATTTGCATGATAGGCTATGCCATGGCAACTAAGATAAATGTCAATAAACAATTTTTGCCAATTTTCACTTGTTTCTTTTCTACTATGAACACTAATAATTAAATGTGTTTGTTTTTTGCTTGTAAAACAACAAAATTATATGTAGCTATTAAAAATGTTCAAATTGGTAAAATAAATGTATGGCTGATAGACTTTCCATCCTGATATCCACGTAAATGTAAATGGTATCCACGATACCTATGTAAATGTATAGGCAATTAAGTGTGTACCAACAAACATAATTCCAATTTCATATATAAATATTTTTTGTCATTATATTTCTGAAATCATTATTTTTGTTACTAGGCTGCTCTCAGGAAGATCGTTGCTAACTGTGGCAACAAAGTTATAAAGGAGCTAAATGCTACAGAGCTTGTGGAACCAAGACTGCTTGATTCTTTTCTCATATATTCTTCAAAGCAAGAGAGCTATGTTTAAGTATATGTTAATTGTTGCTATGCAATGTATCAAAATACCACAATGAAATAATTAATTTAAATCTCGAGAAATTTTTGAAATATAGACCCTCCTTAAGCTACTAAGTATTAACCCAGTGTATTCCTCCTTAGTTGAATAAATTAAAGAGATAAATCAATCTAAAAATTTAATTTTAAACTTATAGTTTTAATACTTTTATATTTATTTAGATAAAGGAAAAAAGTAACAACATTTTTTAAGCTGTTAGTAAGGGTCTCAGAGATTTAAAATATTGTAAAATATTATTGTATTAAATAACTCAATTGAAAAATTGTGTAGAATATATTATATTGGTAAATACATGATTATCCGATTTTACATTGAATCTGTTTTATGAGCCAGTGTTTGAAAGTATACTATTTCAATTTATATTTTTGCATACTGAAGAGGAATATAGTTTACTGTTATGACCTGCACTGATTGTATGTATTTCTAAAAATATTAAAATGTATGGATTTTATACCTTTACTATTGTTATGATTTTAAAATAACTGATTGTTAATTTTTTGAAAATCACATATTTTTCATACACAAAAATAAATAAAGCAATAAATAAACATTTTTTAAATAATAATTATTTAACGTAAACTATTTTTGTTAATAACAATACACTAATACCATTTATTTTTTTCTTGAATTATGTATATAAATAATGAAAATAGTTTATATAAACATGGGTCCGGAAATGCTTCATTGGCAAGTTATTCAGGCTCAAAGATTTAACCTGAAATTCAGCTCTCTCAGTGAAATTAACTCACACTGAAATTTTAAGGGCAATAATTGAGTTTGTTAATTAGATAACTTTTATATAAAATAAGCTGAAAAGCCATATAAAACTTATCTCCAATAAAAAAAAATTGGGGTAAAGCAAAAAAATAAGTGCAAAAACACACTTTTTTGGGTTTGGACTACATTTAATCCGTTAAATTACCTATATAAACAAAGAAAATTGTTCAATAAAATTTGCAGAGAATTTTATTCTCAAAAAATTAATGTAAATAAAAATGGAATAGTTTTCTTTTAAGAGATCTTTTACACAGAGTCATGATTGCTGCCCGAGAAATAAAAAAACAGCCCAATAATGTTAGAGAATCAAATGGGCTGAAATGTGTATTAACAATGGAGTTGGACATTTTAAACAGTAATAGACTTAATCAATGTAAGTTGAATAAGTAATTTTATGATTAAAACTGTAGATTATTTAAATAAATTTTCAACTCCTAATAAAATTACTTTGAGAGACATTGGCATAGATTTTATTATCAGGCTACTTCGTTTGCAATGCATGATTTTCATAATTTTTACTTGTGTGTGTTCCTTCATATAATAGAATTTAAAATAAAACTACTGTATTACGTTTTTGATGACTTTATTTACATTATTTTTTTAAGAATAAAATCTCTACAATTTTTATTGAACATATTTCTTTGTTTATAGGCAATTTAACAGAATTATTGTAGTCCAAACGCAAAAAAGTGTTTTCGACCCTAACCTTTTTTTGCTTTACCCCAATTTTCTCTTAAACTATTGGAGATAGAGTTCTGGGATAGGTCTTATACGATTTGTCAGTTCAATTTACATAAAACGTATCTAATTAACAAACTCAATTAATACCTAAAATTTTCAGTGTGAGTTAATTTCACTGAAAGAATTGAATTTCAGGTTAAATCTTTGACCCTGTATACTTTGCCAATGAAGCATTTCCAGACCCATGTTTATGTGGGTTTTTTTCATTTTTTTGGTGAGAGGAACAAGCTTGTGCAGTATAGCAGATTCCTCCTGAAACACCCTTTAAAAGGCTATAGGATTATGGTAATAAAGGGGAACAGTTTAGCCTAATAAATGCCTGAAACGGATTATATTGAAATAAATGTACTTCATCTATACATAAATTATTAGTAAAAATTATCAAAAATTAGATCTTACTATTTAAAGTTATTATCACACACACATACAAGTATATGTACAGATATAGCCTGTAGTATATGTGTGTGTTATAAATAAACACTTTCTGAAATAAAGTAGTACAAAAAAAAAAATTGGTACCAATGAAAATTTTCCTTAAATATTTTATTTAATAAATTAGAATGTAATTACTATTATTATTTAGTATTACTGATGATGTATAACAAATATTATATATTGTACTTATTATTCTGTCTGTATAGTACATTTTCTATCAAATATTAAGTTCCTTTTGTACATTTTATATACATATAAAATTTAGACTCTTATTATACTTTCCCTTCTTAAGTGTTTTTCTGTGAATAACGTATTTCTTTAAATGTATCACTGACATGTTATTTGTATGTAAATAATAGTTTGTTTAAATAAAGTGTAATTATTTTTTCAATGAGTACCAAATAAGAAATATTTGACCTTTTAATGATTCACAAAATAGTTGCTAGATAGTAGCACAGGGTTTAGTTTATAATCAAACTCCCAATTTCACTCTTCTGATTCTCCATGGAAAGAGCTTGGTACATGGGAAATCAATCCCATTTCCTTCACTCCAGTAGGGATACTAACCGCATGCGTATCTGAGATGGAGGTAGCTCGCTATAGGTTGGCTGTCACTAGGGTTGGCAAGTTTTGGGGGCCCAGACCCAGGTAAAAAAATTCCCATTCTAACGTTTAGTGATTTTTTTAAAAATCTTGTTGCTGTTCAATACGAGCTGGTTGTAAATGACTTATTACACTTTCGCTATTACTAGCGACCACACTTCTTGTTAAATAAAGTTGTTAAATTGTTAACTTACACTTGGAGGAAACGTTTTCGTCTTACAACTTCTTCGCCCTTCTTCATGATACTGAAGAAGTCGTAAGACGTAAACGTTTCCTCCAAGTGTAAGTTAACAATTTAACAACCTTAATTAAGAAGAAGTCTGGACGCAAGTAATAGCAAA
The DNA here is from genome assembly GCA_036971475.1 of Prosapia bicincta. Lineage (NCBI taxonomy): Eukaryota > Metazoa > Arthropoda > Insecta > Hemiptera > Cercopidae > Prosapia > Prosapia bicincta. The sequence continues at coordinate 115,004,726 of JBAIZL010000004.1, read as the reverse complement.
AGTGTCATAAGTAGTTTAGTGATTAATCCATTAGAGGCACTCACCTACAACACCCAAATATCATTGTAGTTTTAAAAACTAAATGATAATCTGGAAGAAGATATCATCTTTAGATTTACGTTTAATTTATTTTATTAAGTTATTCATATGGTGTTGACGTAAATGCAGAAATAATATTCAGATGTTTTGATGTTTCATGACGTTTCATACAGAATTACAAATCATGACTTCTGTGATTTTCAAAATAAGAGTACACATTTTATGTAAAAAGATGTGTATTAATCAAATTAACCAGTTCTAGTTATATTTTCTAGGAAAGTTATTTCAGTATATTCCCAGGATTTTAGGGCTTTTTAGCGCCTACATTCACCTTTGAAATGCAACCACTATCAGCATAAGATAGTGTTTGGTGAACTACTTGATAAATCAAACAGCATAAGATAGTGTTTGGTGAACTACTTGATAAATCAAACAAAACATATACAAATGAAATGCTGAGATTTTAAACATTCATTTTCATCATAATAAATCTGTTTAGGACATTTTGTTACTCTGAAAATGTCTTTAAAAAAATTGATGTTCGGTGAAATTGGTTGTTACATTTGCAGAGAGTACAATACTACATGATTTCTTTGCTTGTGTTAAAAAAATTCAACTACAATACAGTACTTTAACTAGATATGCCAACGAAGAGCTGTAAGGTGTTTGTTTTGCCTAAGACGATATTGTAGTCGTGAAACATTTTTTAGAAATGGATTTCTCTGTATGATAAAAGAGATAGTACTGAACAAAATGAGGTTTACTGGGAATTTATTCAATACCAGGAAAAAACATTTTCATCTCATGGGCATGACTCATCGATGTTGAATGTTGAGATGATTCACATTTTTTTGTTATCAGAATTTAGCAGCGAATTTCATTTTAGTTATTCTATACCAATTATATAAATTCTTGAATTTTGTATTTCATTACGTTCGGTGAATCTTATTAATCACTTAAACAATAGTTTATGACTACCCGAACTTTATATTTAGTAAATTTATTAAATGTACAAATTTACTAAATATAAAGTTCGGATAGTCATAAACTATTGTTTAAAAAATTATATAGAGTTACTTTAGCTAGTAGGCTACATTAGTTAATGAAGATGTTAGCAATGACAAGAAAATCAAGCTATCAGCAGTTAGAGAACAACTTGATAATTTTAATGAGTTCTACAGTCAAATTTTCAAATATTTGATTTGTCTCTACAAGGAACTACACAAGAAGTATCGCCAAAAAATACAAAAGAGGAATCAATAAACGATTTCCAGTTTCTTTGCTCGAGTTGATAAACCGATTGCTCGATTATAAAAGAGCTATTCGGTCGCCGTGTAAGACGGCGATGCCACTCCACGTAAAGCGTCTGTCGCCGTCTCAAGCGGTGATTGCCAGTTGTAGGGTTAAATGAATTTAAACACAGAGTGATCAACCCGTTTGTAACATTGTCAAAAACTCTATTCATCTACACACATATTAATTATATATACTATGACATACAACACTGTTGCTATGAGCTAGTAAAGATATGTATATATAATAAGCCTAATTTTAAAATAGAACAAACTCCTCACACTGTTTACAAATTTTAAAAATTTACAAACAATCTAGTTTTATGTCATGTTCAGCCCAGGGAACTCAGAAGTCCATCAAACTTAGCCATGGGCAGTTTGATGCAGTACAAATTTTGTAGCTCTCGTGACGAGTCACGAGCAAGTATAACCAAGTTTTGTTGCACTTCTGAGTTGACTGGTTTGGCATGAAAAGATGTTGCCATTGAATTATTATAATAGCGTTTCCTTAAAAACTGTTACTGATAAGAAACAACTGGCACTTTAGCTGATACACAAAGATCACGGTGCATGTCTGTACAGGCAGAAGCCGCCTGATCGTTATACTGTGTACTGCCGCGCTCAAGGTTACGGTTCCTCACATTTTTTCTCCAATAATGCTCATTCATAATTAGGAAGTTTAATAGTACTTTAAATACATTATTTTTTGTAAACAGATTTTATTTGAGGTCATTATTAATATTAGGTACATTTTACTTACTCAAAATTTATAATGGGGTCAATTTATTTATTAACCCTAGATGAGGTGAGTGGCCTAAAAATGACAGCATCAAATAAGCTTTTTTATGCAGATGTTTTTTTAGTTGACGACCTAGGCGCCCGCCCCTCCATCACATCCCTCCCCACTTCCTCCCGCACTGCTCTACCGGTTTATAGCCTGTACGACCCAAAATACAGAGTGTCGAATTTACGTTGCAGTCACTTTTAGGCCACGCGCCCATTTTCATGTGTGGTGATTTTATTTATGTAAATAGTTTATTTTTGTGTATATATTTATAATTTATTCTGTATAGTTATTTATTTTAGTAAAAATGGTTGAAAAGGAACATAAAAGATGCCGTACTGTCCGAAAAAAAAGAAATGTGTCATATTAACATCTACATTTCATCACACTGATGAAATAGATGAAAGTACTGGAGATAAGCTAAAACCTGTTTTGTTGACTTGTTATAATAAGTATAAAGGGGGAGTTGATACAGTTGACCACATGAAAGCGGCATATTCTGTTGCTAGAAAAACCAACAGATGGCCTCTCGCTCTTTTCTTCACACTGATGAATATTGGTAGTAATAATGCTTTTGTTATACTTCAAAGCAATGTTGTTGATCTTGGAAATAGGAGATCGTTTTTAAAAGACATCACAAAAGCACTTTGTGCACTTTATGAATCGGCGAGCCTCTCTACCCATGTTACCTACAACTCTAAGAGCCAGAATGAGAGAACTAGCCGGGCAACCCCTTCAGGCTGCAGAAAATCCAGATGGACAAGGACTCCCATGAACTGGAAGGTGCCATCTTTGTGGAAGAAAAGAAAAACAGAAAGAGTAGTGCAAAGTGTTCACTGTGTAGATACTAGGGAGCACATTACTTTCACTTGTGTAGAATGTGCTGGCCAAGCACCAAATGACTCATCACCTGAAGACTGATTATGTTGCTATTTGTGGAAATTTTTCACTTTATATTGACTTATTTTCTATTCAATTTTTAAATAAGACAATCTATTTATTTATATGATTATGCAGCTATTTGACATGTATTTTTTCAAATTTTTTTACATCTATTTGTTTCTCTTTTTATTACTTTTCCTAAAGACTAATTATGTAACTATTTTACATTTTTTTTACTATATATTGAATAATTTTGTATTTCATTTTTGTGTAAAAATATTTTAAAAAATGATTCTTTATGTAATTGTAACGATTGTCTTATTAAAAACCCCACTGAAATCCCCCCATTTATGAAAAATGCAATTAAGTACAACAATAACAGAAGTGGTCATTTTTAGGCCACTCACCCTTTAGTGTAAAAATCTTTGCGCGCCTCATCTAGGGTTAAATAGAAAGAGATTTTAATGTGGTCTAAATTGAAATTTCAAGTTACATAACACTACTGTATACCCCCTCCTTTTTCCATAGTGATAGATGTAAACTCTCCTCATTATTCTAAAACAAAATATAGGTTCTTTCATCACTAGAGGGAAAGAAAGTTTCGTACTGCTAAGAAACTAATAAAATTCATGTAAAAAGTGGTAACAGGGTATTTATTGATGGTATTTATAACTTTTCACAAAAAATAATACAACCTCTATTCTTTAGTCAATAGTATAATGCACTAAACAAATCTCAATAAACATTTTTATTCAAGTCTTTTGGCAAACCTTTTCCACGACTATAGGTAATATAAATAAATATTAAAATTATAGAGTAACACTCAATCATTAAGAGCAAAGTATATGAATGAATACACTATTTACAGTATTCAAAAGAGTTTAATATGTTTTGGAGTTTTGTATTTTTTTATATTATCAGTAATTTATGCAACCTTTTACCAATAGTATCATTGCCCCATAAACTTAAAGATTAAACTTGAAAAGGTAAAGTAAATCAGAATTTTTGAAAAATAAATTTGTTGGTTAAAATACACAGTAAAGAGTTATTAGAGACAAGTTCTAATGTTAGAAAAGTTTGCAGTATTCAAAAAATAATAAAAGTGAACCATTTAGGTAAATTAGATTATAATGAATCAAATACGCAGATTTCAAGCTGAGTAGATAGAAATAGGATTCGGCATGAAAAATCAGATAACAAGGCTCTAAGTACATGGTTGCAGATTTGATAAAATGATTTCTTATGCTAAAATTGTACATTTGAAATGTTTTAAATAAAAGTATTTAAATTGTATAGAAACAATAAGTAAATCATTGAAGATATAATCAATGACATAGTAATATACCAAAACAATTCGCAGAATATAAGAGGTAAAGACCAAATATTAAAATCAGCAACGGACAGTAAGAACGAGGCCAAGGCATTAATGGCAAGAGAAGTGTTAAAAAACTAACATTATTAATAAGTACAGTAGAATCTCGAAATTCCGAGTCCCAATATGTCGAGCTTCTGTGAAAATTCGAGCTACTTTTTATTTGAGTGTAGTTTATCTATTTGAAATAAAATGATGATTCAGGCTTCCAAAAATTGTTTATATATAAATGTTATACAATATGCAAAGGAAAAGAGTCAGGCTTTCAAGAAATGTTCATATCAATATAGTAAGTAAAGAAAATGAGTCGAGCTTCCAAGAAATGTTCATATCAATATGGTATGCAAAGGAAATGAGTCGGGCATTCAAGAAATGTCTATGTAAATACGGTATGCAAAGGAAATGTGTCAATCTTTCAATAAATGTTTATATCAATACGCTATGCAAAGGAAATGTGTTGGGCTTCCAAGAAATGTTCATATAAAGTTTTATAGGCTAATTTTGTGCATTATTAATTATACTACTGTACTAGGGTTCATTAAAACTCTTTTTTATTCTAATGCACAAGAATGTATTTCCGTGTAATCAGAGTTTTCAGTAATTTGAGGGGGGCTCAATTCCAGTCTACCTCGAATTATCAAGACACTACTGTAATACGTTATTTTCAAACTGTAATAATCTAATTGTATAATGCAATATAATTTAAATATAATTAAGACAGAAAATAAATAATATATATTCAGAAAATAAAATTGAATTTATTGAAGAGATTAGTGTGTGGCTGTTGTTGTTCCAAAGATTTTGTTTGAATAATGGCAGTTACCAAGATACGAAGATCACTTCAAAAATAGGAAAATCTTACTCAATTAAAAGAACTTTTTTGAGGTTTTTAATCTTTCTACATGTCAAAAGAGGTAAATGGATTGTATGTCTTTTTTAAATGTTTGACTCCACAGAGTAAAATGTAGCTCGCCTGGGTTCACAATGACTCCACTGTGGATTCTATCGGGTTGAATGGGTTAATGAATGAATGATAAGTATGTTATGATATATATATATATATATATATATATATATATATATATATATATGTGTGTGTGTGTGTGTGTGCAGCTAGTAAACACAACTTTTGTTACAACTACTACAGTAACATTGGCTTTATACTTTGAAAAGCTAATATGTAAACATTTCTGTACAAATATCTCTAGAATATAAATACAAATATATTATATTTACAAAAATCTTCTTAAAACTTACATGCAAGTTTAAAACAACTTAGTTATATTATCACTTTATAAATCACTTTCAAATCTCCTTTTGAACTTTTGAAAATTATTAATTGTCGATGTAGTTAATATTATGAGGACAAAAATAACTGAGAAAGATAACACTTATTTTTTAATGAGAAGACTGACGTACATCTCGTTTATGGAATATATCAACTGTTGTTTCGTAACAGGGACGTAAATCCAAATCGTAAACGCCAATACTTAATTTGTTTTCTGGAGGTTTGAAATAATCTAACCCACGTCCAATCTTTATAATCCATCCATTGCTCAATCTAAAATCCAAACATTTAAATTTAGTTTTTACTTATAACAGCTACTTATAAATAGCGCAAATTATGTATTACTAGAAACTTAATAAATACTATTTAAATAATTCTAGTTACCCATGTGCATAATTAAATAAATTTTATCTTGGATCATAACCAGTTTTAACTAATAGCTTTTTCTAGTTATATAAACAGAATAAAAAAACGCAGTTATGTATTATACGAATATATCCAGTTTATAAACTGATTTTATAAATAAAAACAAATTTTTGTGTGTTTGTTTTTAGTGCAAAAGAACATTAAGGATGTTTTGTCTGGTGGGTGGGAAAATTTATGCTGAAAACTTAGAGATATAATTAGGAAAGGGGGCATGAAACTCCTTTAGTTTGGGCAAGGAGATGAATTTTCACATAGACTTGATTTTATCTCTGATGAAGATAAATTCTCTATTGGGTTAAAGATAGTTGTCTCACTTGCTAATCATTAATGTAAAGATAGAACTGTGAAAAGGTAGGGATGACTAAAGTAAGGATAGGAAGTTTCCCAGAGAGATTAAATTGGATCCAATCACGTATTTGAAATAAATTTATTTGTTCTCTTCTGGGAACATAAGAGACCCCCTTACCTCACTAAGGCTATTAAGGCAATGGCAAAACATGTTTTATGGTTAAATCTAAAACAAAATAATTGAAATAAAATATCAATATCAATAATGAAATAGATTGTCATAACAAATTTTGGCAATATTTAATTTCGGATAAAATGTAACTTTAATTTTATGGGTTTTCCAACTATGGGAAAAGATAAGCAATATTCAGGTCCTAAAGCATTACGAAAACCTATTTTTAACAATGGTTGACTTCAAAAATAACTCATAAACATGAAATTTAATTTTAGGGGATAATTATACTTAAAAAACATTTAAATTTTGGAACAAAGAGTGGTTAAGTATCTGTCTTGCCTAAAAGGCTATTTGTCAGGTTTCTGCAACAATTCCTAGAAACTGACTTCACTGAATAAAACTGAAAAACTGTGATAAAATTAACAAAATGAGTGCTACTGGGAAATTCCGCAATAGCATTCGAATAAATACCAAGAAAGAAAACTTCTACTCCCCTCCATACCAGATTCAAGGATATAGTAGATATAAAATACATATGGTTATGGGGAGAAAGGGATTGTTAAAAATGACAGATTATGGCAGATTAGGGAGATCTCATTATGCTGCAGGAGATGCATCTCATTACGTTATAGGGGGAACTGGAATTGATATCAACTCCGTTGCTTCTTACATTAACATAACAACTTAATGAAAATGTTGACATAAGCTCAGTTCACTTGTTGTGCACTCTATACTAGCTGTAGACTTCATTAGCTCTCATTTTTGTTGTAATTTTAAGAACGTAACAGTATAATAGATACTACCTGTGATGGATAACAAAAAATGTTAAATAAAATTATCATTAAGGTAAGGACATAAAATCTTTTGATACAGGATATATGAGAAATAAAGTACAGTTCAAAGTATCCGAAATCCAAGTATATGATTTGCTGATTATCAGAAGAGCTTTCAGAAAAAAAATTAAGACAGAAATAAACTGCTATTTCCAAAATAATGATTCAGTTTACATGTCCTATTGGCTTTTTATCCTCGAAGCTAGTGTAGGTGCAGCACAAACATTATTTGGATGCTGATTCACCATCTCAGTAGAGTTATGCATACTGTAATTGGCTGTTGTCCATTGCCAGATCACCTGCCCAGTTCAACTGTCACTATTTTTTTTTTATTATTCGGTCAGTATGTTGCGACGTACTCTTTCGTATCGGTATGTTGTTTTGCTTATGAGTGGGTATCATCCACCATGGCTTTAAAATTAATTAGTTGTCTCACCATTAGTGAATAAATAAATTGTAGATTATTCAGATAAAAGAGTTACAAGTAACAGTTGGCTGAGATGTACGGTTTTGGACAATCAACGATTTATATTAAAAGGAACAAACATATACCTTTAAACTTTGTATCAGTACTTGAAAGTGTAGGTGAAAGTTCTTCAAGAAAATCAATGAAGGCAGTAAAAAAACTCAGAATTAGAAGACGCCATTTTTAAGGAATTCTTGCTACAACGATCTACGGTAAATGCAATTTCGGATCCAATTCTTTAATAAAAAGGTCAGAAACTCAGAAAAAAATATAAAACAAAAAAAATAGTTTTTTTTTCTATTTGCAACATATATATAGCAATTAATTAAAATTGATCCTTTTTCAATTCAGGAAAATTCAACTATCCGAATTTTCGTTTATCTGAATGGGGTTCGCCAGTCCTAATGGATTTGGATATTTGGAGTTCTAATGTATTATGATATCATGTACTGGCACAATATTGTACCTGAAGTACATCAATTTTTCTACTGAGGTTATAAGAAAGTGTGTAACTCATCTAATAAAATTAGGTAAGTCTAAGGACAAAACTGAGGAATAAAATGAAAATACTTTTGTTTTTGTTAGTTTGTTTTATAAATATTATTTTTATAAATAACAACATGTTTAAAAAGTAAACACATTTTACCTTGATTATATTAATCTGTTGGCACCCCTAAAATAGCTTGAATATGACACATGACAATGACAAAACATATTCTTATAAAATAGGTAGCCTATTTAACTTGGTTCTGCAAAATTATTTAGTAATAAATATTATCAGATTAACATATTGAGGAATAAATTATTTGCAATGATCCAGCAGGTGCAAATTAATTTCTATTGTTAATTGAGCTGTACTTTACTACAAAAATATGCTCATTTATAAAGCACTAAATATTATATATTTTATATAGGTGCATCTTTTATTCATTGTTTTGTACCTTGGCTAGTTTATTATTAATTAATAGATTATTATTTGTAATCATAATCAGTAAAACCAAATTAAAAGTTACTTATGTTTTGAAGTTTTGAGTTTCAAGCTTCTAGGCTTTCACTATTGATGTTGACTTCAGATGTACACAAAAATACACTAGTTATGAAAAATATTTACATATACTCGTATTTACACTAAATAGTTTTTAAATTTGGAATTTCACTAAATTTTATGGGCAGCCATAAATTTTTCATGTTCACACGATATGACATGCAACAAACATCAGCTACTGACAGACACTGAGTAACAACTATACTGAGCAAGAACGCCCACTTGATATAAAATCTGATGACATGTCTAGAATATTATTAAAAGGACAACTTATGGACTATAAATATCTATCCTTATCTTCGTTGCAAGTTTCAAAAGGCGATAAATATCTAAATTACTACTTTTGGTATCACTAGGAAAAAAACGACTACTTACTGATATTTTTCAGCAGACGCCTTTTGTACTAGGTCAATGCATTGCTCAATGCGGCAAATCTTATCCGAAGTATTTAAATTAAAAAAAAAATCAAGATGTACAACACCAAAACAACAAGATAAATACCTCTTAAACGGTACAGACGTTTAGACTTGCATGTGACCCATCAAAAAAATTCAACAATAACTGTGTCAATAAACTTAAGTTATTGATAGCTTGAAGCAAACAAACGATGGTGAGAAACTGAAGTCTGTATGATATCTACCATTGTATGATCTGTAAATCTTTCTTCCATAAGGTGCAGTTGTCCGTCATTAACAGTTATAATCAACAATGTAACTTATAACATTTCAAGAAAAAATTGATTCATAAATTTGTTGCCAGTAAAATTGAGTATTTTGGGTTAAAACTTTAAGTTTCTTATTATTCTACATTGTTAACCTATTTATAAAAAGAAATTAACATTCTGAAATTTGTACAACTTACATGATTTGTCTATCATGGAGTGTTGAAGAATACTGTACTGTTAACACAACATTGAACCGATTATGCAGTCCTGATATTAGCTGCTGAAACCACAAACTCTGTTCTGTTGAAGGGTCTTCTGTTGTTAAAAGCTCTATAGTTGTTAGATTTTCACAAGATTTTACTAAGAGTTCACATAGACGCAGAAGATTTTGACACTATAAAATAAAAAAAACCATTAAGTTCATCATTTAAAATGTATAAGGAAAACTTGTTTTTCACAATCCTGTTATACTTGATAATATGCCAAACAGAAACATGTTTATAAATAACTAAGTTTTACTTCATTACTAAAACTATTTTTTTAATAACTAAAGCAATATAGATGTTATAACTTTATATTAATTTAGAAATATATTCATATCAACCTTGCTTTATAATATTTTTTAGCAACTGGTATAATTTAAAATATCGATTTAACATGCTTATAAATTAATTATTCTCAATTACTGAAATATACATGGGGTTATTGATGATTTATAATAAATTAATTTCGTGTTGTGGATGATGGTTTGTTATTTTGATAAATAATATTCCACAGTCGGTTAAGATAATAAATCATGTTTAGAAATTATTGAGTAAACTACAAGTGCTAATAAAACCCACTTTGCATATAAAACTTAAGGGTTAAATGTATTTATCTCACTAATGTGAGATTTTTCAAAAAACACCCAGAAAGATAGTCTGCCACTATTATATGTGGATTTGACCATCACCATATATCAGGGATTCAAGGACACAAAAAAAACTAAAAACAAAAATATCTCACAAAAGAGAGTTAAAGACAACCAAATAATCATTTTTACTCATTGAGCTGCAACTGGAGGACATTCTCATGGCGTAGCAATATAAATAAATTTATACTACCACATGTAAGAAGAAGTAAATAATAGAAAGTAAGGACTGTAATTAAAACTATCAGGGACAAAAAAAGATTATTAAAAGGGATAGATATAAAAAAGGTCATAGGAAAAAGACATAAATATCAACCACCACTTTGGGCAAAGTTACCAAAGTAATACAGATCGAGGTTGAGTGAGAACGTTGAAAACATTCAGAGAATTTCAGTTGGGTCCCAACCTGCTAACATAGATGTCATATTAGAGAGATATGAATATTTGGCCCTTTGAAGAATTGACAAACTTAAGTATTCCTGGCGTTAACTAAAATACATTTTCCTACTTTTTAAAATCCAAAACAGTTGATTTATTTCAGTGATGTAATAAACTTGTGTTACAATAATACTGTTAGTAAGTTATTTAATGCCACTTGTACTTGCAGCCCTAAGGAAAACTTGACGTAAACTATTTGGCTCTCTCAGAAAACACAGTAAAGATACCTGGTTTAAAAAATAAATATTTAATTTAACTACTAACACTTTAGCTAAGTGGAATACAAACTATGCAGAACCAAGTAGAATTAGGCTAGAATGGTTATATTTTATTTCTTCTGTCTGAGTCATTGCTGTGTCACAGGGTAAGTAATCTGTCTTTGTACTTGCTTGACAATCTATCTTTTGACAATTTGTCAGTAGTAGTTCAAGGAAACACTTATATTTTGTCTATATCAATTCTCAGAACTTCTGCTTTAGTAGCTAACTGAACATATTTATTTACTATTTTATTAAAGTTCAATTGAGTCATATAGTAGTCAAAGCCGTCCTTGGGGATGGAGGTACTAACCACAAGGAGCACCACAAGGCTTTACTCTCGCTAGAAAATAAATAAAAATGTTTAGTTGAGTGAAAAAAATACGCAGACTGAGGTCATTAAAAAAATGTACTTTATTTGGAAGTTACACGTCTGGGTCTCCTTCAAAGTACTCTCCTCCCCAACGCACACACTTATCCCAACTTGTTAAAACAGTCCTGGTACGCTTCTTTTGTGATGGCGTTCAGCTCCTTCATCGCATTTGTCTTAATCTCCAAAATCGTTTCAAATCTTCTTCCTTTGAGGGGTTTTTTGAGTTTTGGGAATAAGAAAAAGTCACAAGGAGCAAGGTCAGGTGAGTAGGGGAGGGGGGGGGTGGTGGTGGTGAAAAACAGTCATCGAGTGTTTGGCAAAAAACTCACGAGTTCTGAGTGCTGAGTGTGTCGTGATGGAAAAACCAGTTATCACTTCTCCACAGTTCTGGCCTTTTGCGTCGGACGGCATCCCTCAGATGTTTCAGTACTTCAATGTAGGTAATTTGGTAAACTGTAGAGCCTTCAGGGAGGTACTCATAGTGAACAACAGCCTTAGCATAAAAATAACTGTCAGCATCACCTTGACATTTGACCGAACTTGGCTAGCTTTTTTGGGTCTTGGGGACGTTTCCCATCCATTGGGATGATTGGACCTTCGTTTCAATGTCGTAACCATACGTCCATGATTCATCACCGGTTATAATTCTTGACAAATAGTTCTCATCTTCATTTGAACGATCAGGCAGTTACCGACAAACCAGGACGCTATTGGCTTTTTGGTTGTCGGTCATCAGGTGTGGCACAAATTTCGCAGCGACCTGGTGCATCTTCAATTTTTCGGTCAAAATCTCGTAACAAGATCCAACTGATATCCCACACTCTTCGGAAAGCTCCCTAATGGTCAGACATCGATTTTCGCGAAAAAGGGTGTTGATTTTGTAACGTGTAGGTCGTCAGTTGACGATGAAAGACGTCCAGGACGCTCATTGTCATCAATAGACTGTCGGCCACCCTTGAAACGTTCATGCCACTTGAAACATGCAGTATGCTTCATGGCATTATCGCCGTAGGCCGTGTTAAGCATGGCAAATGTTTCTGTTTAAGATTTCCCTAGTTTTACACAAAATTTCACAGCAATTCGTTGCTCCTTCAGGCTGTCCATTTAAAATCCGACAAACGAAAAAAGCACTCTTTACTAAACTGCGTGTAACTCATCAACAAATGAAGATATCTGCGACTGAAATACCGCGTTTTAATCAGCTGATTTATACAAACCTAGCGACACCAAGCGGATTCTCCTGAAACTAACTTAAGCCGCGAAATTCAAACAGTCCGCGTATATTTTGAACAGACCTCGTATTATAATAACGTACATATACTTATTTAAAATATATATATATATAGTGTTTAAAATATTAAACATTAAGGCCTCGCTTTTTCCAAGACCATCTCTGATAGTTGTAAATATTGTATACTAATGATCAATCAGATTGAGTTTTTTCTTTTTCCTCCTAAATTACCTCGGCCTCTTTTTTTCCATGTTAAAGTAATTAGAAGAAAAATATTACATGATATTAGAATCATCAGTTGCTTCAAGAAAGAGACTTGTCATAACAACCCAAAAGCAGTCAATGTGTTAAGGTAGGTTAACTAGACCTACTTTAGACAATAAATTAAACTTTTATCTACTTACCTGATAAAATGTTCTAAGATATGGATCTTCCACCTCAACCACTCTGACATTACTATCTAAAAATCTGCCGAAAATACTTTTGTAACTATGACCAGTAGAATTATTTTCTATTATTATTTGCTCGTGAAAATTTCCAATAGCTTTTTTCTCTTCTATAAATTTCTTCAACGTTTCTGCTCTTGTCATGTACTTTTGAATTTGAGTTCGAAAATGTGTTTTCTTGGTTTTATCTGTTATTTCTATAAACAAAAAAAAAACATTATTTATTTTGTTTTCGCATACAGTCGATATTGTCAAAAATAATTGTACCAAGGCAGAAAGTCATCAAGAACATGTAAAAAAATAACAAAAACCTCCTCTGACACTCCAAAAATTACAAATAGTGGTATACAAGTTCATACCACCACAAGTCCAAGGAAAGGTTTTATTTGTGTTGTGGGTGGTAATAATTTACTGTTAGTTCATCATCTTCAATTTTTAATATGAAGGTATATTAAAGTATAACTACAAAGTCTACCAAGGCCTACCAATGGGTTCACCGATTTCAAGCATTCTCGCAGAAATATTCCTACAACACATAGAACAGAATAAAATCATAAATAACAACAAACGTGCAGATAAGATAATATATTGGCACTGATATGTAGACGATGTTACAATACTATACCGAGGAAACATAAGACAATGCCAAAAACTCCAAACACATATAAACAAAATACACAAAAATATCTACTTCACTGCAGAATTTGAAAACAACAAAACATTGAATTTCTTAGACATCCCCATAATAAAAAATCAAAACAAACATGAATTCAACATATACTGCAAGCCAACCATGACAGACACTGATACACAACACATCGAACCACCCAATACAACATAAACACACAGCATTCAAACATTTACTACATAGACTAAACAAGATACCTATATCCACAACTAGCTACACAGAGAAACTAAACACAATCAAATATTTAGCTCACAAAAACGGATATGAAAATTATTTAATAGACAAACTACACTGAAAACTACTCAACAAGAACAGTAACGACAACACAAACAACAAAAATACAAACACAAACAAATTCATCACCCTCACATGCATAAACAAACTCACAAATAAAATAGCACACCAATTCAAAAAAGCAGGATACAATGTAGCTTACAGAACAACAAATAAAAGCCAAACGGCTATCAGACACAGCATTAATAGCAATACCAACACATACAATAACCCAGGAGTATACAAACTAAAATGACAAAACTAAAATAAGCTCTATATTGGACAAACAGGCTGATCGTTCGCCGAAAGAAATAAAGAACACAAAAGAGCACTGCACACTACTATTGAATCCACATTCGCAAATCATCTCATAGACACTAAACACTCATGCAATAGTATAGAAAATAACATGAGCATCTTCCACACATGCAACAAAGGCCATAAATTAAACATACTAGAACAGTATGAAATATATAGACATAGCAACACACATAAAAATGACATCCTAAATGAACAAACATGGCACAGATAATACATACTCTTCAATCACATCACTTCTAACTTTCAAAAAAATTGTACCAAAGAAGCACAATTGCAGTAAACCTAGCGGCAAAAATACGAGACTGAAGAAGTCGTAAGACGAAAATGTTTCCTCCAAGTGTAAGTTAACAATTTAACAACCTTTAGTTAACAAAAAGTCTGGTCGCAAGTAATAGCAAGAGTGTTATAAGTAATTAACAACCAGCTCGTCATGAACAGCAATAAGATTTCGAAATTTATTTGTTGTATTTAATTACTAAGTATCAAATAAGGCTGGATCTGGTGATTAAAAAAAAAAAAAACACTTTAGTAACTTATTAAAAAGGAAAGTGGTGAAAGGTGAATTTTATGTATTGCGACTTTGAGCAGGAAGGCTCTTTCACAAAGCATAAATTTATGTGGTAGCTATTTTTGTATAAAAACCAAATCTATCTCAACTGAATACTTTAAATCCATATTCTAATTGCAATGTAGTGCTCTGTTTTACAAAAATAAAAACTTGACTTTATACCCATAAATCTTATCCCGGACTTGTGGTGATACATGCTTTCTTCAAAATTTGTAATTGTGTGGTATGTGCACAAGTTTTTATTGTTTTTCCAAGTTTCTGATGACTTTCTGTGTTGCCGAGTATATTTTGTTTGCCAATATTGATTAGTTGGTGAAGGGAAATTATTACAAAAAAACAAAGTTCCTATTTTTTAAGAAACAAATTAGTCAAGCACTATATAATTTATGGCTAAATTATAATTGTAGTGAAAAATGAGGATAATATGAACATTTTCATAATTTAGAATAAGCCATTCATAATAAACTTTTATTATTAGAAAGAGCTAGAAACAGAAAAGAAGAAATCTAAGAATCTAGTTGAAATTGAATTTAAGGATTTGAATGGTTTCAGCTGGCATTGAACTAATGTCAGATAAAAGGGTGAATATAAAATAAAGGCGTTAAATCTTGGGCAATTTTTACTTATTTTCAGGCACAGTTTGGGGATACTATGCCGTCTCAGAAGAATTTCGTGCCCAAAGAATTTAGGGGTGGGCGAGAACTTGACCAACACGAAAGTACTGTCAATGCACAAAATCAAGTCTTACAGATCACAAGATCAGAGTTATTCGAGAGCTTATTGAAGGTGATTTCCAGTTAACTATGGAAGAGATCTCATCAGCAAATGGTATCAGATACAGGAGTCTTCAATCCATACTCACAGACCAACGTCAACTGAATACAACTCTTTAAATTCCATTTCACTTACATCAATCTTAATTCTATACCCCGAATGAAGAGATATTTCTCTAGCTATCTTCCTTCCTAAAGTTTGTATTTTAGTAATCCTCTTATATGAATTTTGAAAGTGTTCATATTATTTTTCATTCTTATTAAATGATACACAAATATCCTTAAAATGCAAAATGGTTGCCTTTAAAAAAATATATATATAAATAGTTAGAATAATGTTTTCAAATTTACTGTAAATTGTCACCTTTTAACAAATTAACGCCTAGCGTCCTATAAACAGGAAACACATTTTATTTTTTCTAATTTCTTTCATAACATATTATCGTTTTTAGGTTATTATTTATGGAAGAAAATATTACATGTAGTAGTATAATAGCTACTTTTCCACTGAATGTCCGTTTACAAGCTATTTATAACAGTTTGATTTAGAAGTACGATTTTGAGTCTGACACTTAGTGTAATTTTCATAATGAAGATTATATTTCAAATTTGAAATATTTACCAGATCATATTTATTATGCTCCACAGAATGTATATTTGAAGGATAGAAAGTGTGATTATGCTTTATATTTGTTCAGGACTTCTTTGAATCACGTTGTCATATTTATAAGAAGCTGGTACATTGTGGCATGAGTTTGTATTACGCTGTCTGCTTCCTGCGATCGAAGTCCCAGTATAGTACAGTATTTTTCAATAGTTCCTCTTAAATGTGACCCACTGTATGGTAAGGATCTATCGATTGATCATTAACCTTTTCGTAAAACCAAAATCGGTTAAAGCGGAAAAAATAAGGGTGCAAGTGATTCTTTTTTAAACAGGTTTACTGTATAATGTATAGTTTATAGTTAATTCCATAGTTGCCTGTTTCATGCACACTAGTGCTATTTTGTAATGTTACCAAGGAAATATAAAAGCACTTATAAATCATTTAATAGCATTAATAAGCATTCAATCAAACTTTGTAAAAACTTCATTTCACAACCCTCAAATATACCTTCAAATTTACAAATTCTGCACATACTAAGTAAAAATAACAACTCTACACAACTAAACAGTTCGAAATATACAAACACTTTAAATTCTAATTCAAACATACTTTATTAAATCACTGCTCCAAAATCACCTGATATAGTTTCTGCTATTCCACACTAACTTTAAACTACCACGAGATCCTACTTTGAGTTGATAATGAACCTCATATACCGAAACTGCAGTCATCATTCAGAATATAAGTAAATGGTATTACAGACAAGTGTTTACTTAATAATATTAGGTATACAAATATATTTTTTATTTTGCATTCTTCTTCTTAGTGAATTTCCAGCCCAAAAGTGCTGATCTCTCAATGTCTTTTACAATCTCTCTGTGTTAGCTTCCAGAGAAGTGATTGATGATAATTTCTAACTGATAGTTTTTTTAATCAATTTTCACTGCCCAGTGAAATATAATAGACTATGCTCAATGTTATCCTCCTCTACATTACACATTTTACACATTGATGAATCGCTAAGGTGAAATCTATCAAAGTAGCTTTTCATTACCCAACGGGCAGTTTTTTATCTCACTTTAAATGACGGACTTGAACTGCCAATGTTTCTGTATATACTCAGGTTGATAGGCATTTTCTATATTTTGAAGAGCTGGTGGCCAGTAGTTTCCTGTTCCAGGTCCTTCCCCATTGGTTTTAAAAAATTTTCTTACTTTTTGTGACACAATTTTGAAATGAACATACTTGTCATTCAAATACAAGGCATTCAAATACTTCTTGCCTTGAAGTAATGTTGGCGAGCGTGCATTGCTTCTAGAAATCTCTACGCCAAAACTTGACTATTCTACTCCTGCAAGTCTTTGCTGCAGATGGTGATGGTGAAATTTTACGTTGCAGTGCTCCTTCCACGTTTTATAAGTGACTACAAATGTTTTAAAAGTGACGACTGCTAATTTCCCTACAAGTGTTATAATAGCATCCATGCATTTATGAACAATAGACATTCACGATTAGCGTGAAATCCTATCTTTCCTTTCCCTAATACCTTAACGACTATAACGTGAGTGCAAACAGGAAGGTACAAGGTTCAGTGTACCAGACTATCATAAGTACTCCATATTTAAGTACTGCTAAATGCTAAATAACTAACCTTAAACTGTTAAAAAGTTATAGCGACACTCTTTAAAACGTTCAACACAAACCGAGTTAGATGCAATAGACACCGATAATATGCACAAAAATAAAAACAACATGAATATATGAATCAGCAGGAGTACTTTATGTTTAGACTAGCTGTTGTTTGTTGTTGCGGGGTGGTCACTATTACTGCCAGATGTAGACTGATGCTCTGCACTGCCTAATCCAAGGCCAAGACGGCCCAGGATCATGTTGAAACCAATGCCTGCCTCGAATCAGGCAGCACCAATGAACCAAAGGCTGGTTAATATCATCACCTGTCTTTTAGTTCCATAAGGATAACATGAGCACTCTAGGAGCTACTTAGGCGATATCTTAAATTTACCAAGGTTGAGACCTGCGCCAATCGATTCCCCATTGCTAAAAACACCAAAAATATTAAAATATCACAAATCTTTGGGCAAATAAATATTAGTTCCATAAGAATAACATGGGAACTCTAGGATTCACTGCGGCGGAATCCCGAATTTTCCTAAAGTTGAGACCGGTTCCAATCGATTTTACATGGCAAAAAACAAACAAAAACATCAAAAATCCTTGTTTTTGGGGACAAAAAATGTTTTTTGGGATATTATTTCGGGATATTCGAGTACCAGGCCCCCGAATTTCGCTAGAATAAGATAGAACATTTATGGTGAGTTAATTAAGTAAAATACAAAAATGTATTCATTATACACAGTCTATTCAATAAGTATCGGTACTGGTTCCAAAAATCAAATTTTTTTGCAAGTATCATTATAATTACTTAATAATCTTCAAAATACATTCCTCCTGCATCGATGCTCTAAGTTCAGCGCATCTGGCACTCGTCAAAAGCCCTTTTGAAGTCGGTTTCCGGAATACCGTTGAGAACCTTTGTCGTCACCACTTAAACTGCCTCGATGGAGTCGAACCGATGTCTTTTGAGCTCCCTTTTCAACCGCAGAAAGAGGTCGTACTTTGGTGGAGCCAGGTCTGAGCTGTAGGGGAGTGAGGCTACATTGCATGCCGAATTTTGCCAGCTGTGTCGTACAATGAACGCTCTGTATCCTGGCGCATTGTTGTGGTTAAGTTTTCAATTCTTCGCAATGATGTGTCAGTACTTGTATGTAAAATGCACCATTTACGGTTGTTCCAGTAAACACTAACTCCTTGTGAATAATGATACAACTGTCAAAAAAAACAATCAGCATGGTTTTGATTTTGACATCCGAGATATTTTCGGATGCTGAGACCACTGCGTGTGCCATTCTGAATTTTGATATTTTGTTTCGAGGTCGTACTGGAACAACCACGGTTCATCGCCAGTAATAACGTTGTTGAGAAAATCTTCATCGTCCTGAATGCAGTCCAAAATTACTTGTGAAAATTCTATCCACAACAGTTTTTGTTCCTCGCTCAAGAAATTCGGCACCAGCTTCGCGTTCATTTTCTTCAACACAAGATCCTCTGTTACAATGGCATGGAGGGTTCCGACTGAAAAGCCAGTCTTTTCACTGATAAGGCTGATGGTTAAACGCCTGTCAGTGTCCAAAACTGTATACACTTTGGCCACCTGAGCATCGGTTCGAGCATTCATCAGTATCTGACGCGTTGCTTATTTCCGACAAGCTCCCAGCCTTCTTTAAACAATTTGTGCCACTCAAAAACAGTTCAGCTGCTCAAGGCATCATCCCCTTAAGCCTGTTTAGTGAGTTTAAGGGTCTCAGATACAGACTTCCCAAGTTTAAAGCAAAACTTCACAGCGTAGCGCTGCTCGACTGTCCACTCCATGCTGGCACGATGACACCACAAAAAATCATACATCACAAGAATCCTCCTCCTGTCTCAACGCATGCTCACAAATGACTGAATTAAAGTGCGCCTGAGCGGTGGGGAGCCCCTCTACCAAGATCGACCGGTCTGACCCCCTCCACCGCTCCACTGAAGTTACAGAGAACCAGACCTGATACTTATTGAATCGGCCTTTTATACACAACATAAACACATTTTATATACAGAATATAAAGACATTTATGTACACAAAATAACATTTTAATACACAATATAAACACAATTCAAGATATATCATATTATACATATCAACTTCCATATCGTTTGGGTTGTCTGTTGGTACTGGAGGAGCATTAGAAACTCATTTTATGTATACAAAATAAACACATTTTAATACACAATATAAACACATTTTAACTTATATCATATCAATTTCTATATCGTTCAGGTTGTGTTTCGGCATTGGAGGAGCATTAGAACGATTGTTCAAAACAACTTTTTATACTTCGTTGCGGGTGTGTGTGTGTGGGATAGGATTGGGGAAAAATAGAATTCCATATGGATAACATGGAAACTTTAAGATAAACTGGGGTGGAATCCAAAATTTTCCAAAGGTTAAGACCAGTGTCAATAGATTTCCAGTAGCTAAAAAACCCTCCAAAATAAAATCAAAAATCCTAGTGCAAAAAAAATTTGTCAAAGTTCATGATTATTTTAAGGTATGAATAGATTATGCTATCTTTAACAATAATTTGGTCCTCATACCGAACATTCGATACAGCTTTTGGCTCTACTGTCCAGATATATCTGTAACATATTAGGTCCAAACAGGCCAGGCTATTACTCCAGTCTTATGATATCGATATTTTAATTACTAATATATGGACTACACTTCTATGATACAGTTCATATGCTGTTCAAATAAAAAATGTTGCTGTCAGATTGTTTTTATTAAATTTCTAGTAAATTTAGAAGCAAGATATTCATTTCATAATGGCATCTTTCTATTCACAACAAGTACTCTATGTACATACTGGTACATACACCATTTCTGACATTAGTTGACATGCAAAAAACTTTATGAATCAGCTGTCCAGCCTTTTCCAGCAAACATATCGGCTTTGAGCAGGCAAACAATAGCTTGTTTACATTCCTGTCGGACAAAGGAATCTTGTTTTAATACAGTTAATAACTTCAGCTTATCTACTGTTTACAAACATTACTGTTTGAAATAGAACACTAATTGTTATTTTTAATGCTGTTGCACAACCTTTTAATTATTTTGAATTTCTCTAATTAACTCATAATTCTTCCAACGTTACACACTATAATTTCAGTACTTTAATTGTTTTGTTCAGTTTGACATTTAATTCATTGTCATGCCTTCAAAGAGCGCTATTACTATTAAAGCCTACTCAACAAAGATTACTTTAATCAAAGAGCGCTTGAACTCAATAAAAAAACTGTTAACGACCTGACTTGAGTTCATATATTGACTGACCTAGATACCCGTCAGAAAACCCGGCTACGAATCTATAACAAATGAAATGCCTGATTTTCACACAATGCCAAAGTTTAATGACATTTTCATCTTTTTTTCTGAGGAATGCATGCACATTGAAGACGCTGTCTTGAATCCTACACAATACTGGCATACAACATCTAGGGTTGCCAAAAGCATACCACTAGTCGATACTCGCTTATGCTTACACACACCCCGAAGAAGGAATACTCTTATGTAGTGACTCGAGGGAGCTCTAACATGGCCCAATCTAGACAACCCACAGTGAACTGGAGGCAAAGCCCATCCACTACTCCTAAAGGGTAAGTTTTCCACACCTTATTGCTCTTCCTGTTCATGTGTAATGAGCAACACAGACTCTACCGTTGAACGAATTTTAAAAGTACGAAAGTCAGTGAATGATTGAAGGTTACACACCAACATCAACAATTCAGTAATTTCATAGATAAGCAAGCTAAACGAGTGTGCATTTCCGAACATACTTGCCTTTTTTGGGGCAAAACTCACCATACTCTTCTCCATACACAAGACGATAGTAATCGTTGTACCTCCGCATCTGACATTCACTATCAGTACCACGAAAAACATGCACTAACCACATATAATCAACACCGCTCTATTTCTCTAGTACCTAAATATAATAAGGAACAGCCAGGACTCCATCATTCTGAACAACGTGTTCTGCCATTGACAAAACCATAGATGACCCTCAGCTTTCAGGAAAACTTCAAACGCCATAGTGATTCTACGCTGCTGTTGGATACACTCCCCCGAATTAAAAGGCTCCCTCAGCACTACACAAATATTTCAGACATTATAACACTCCGGAAGTACCTGTAACATTCTAAGTAAGAAGCAGCTCGCCTTTTGGGAGGCTCATACTCCAAAGCCCCAGTTACAGTTTCTGGACTTTCGACAGCTACCACGCAAATATGTGGGTCAATGGAAGTTGATATCCAAACTCTCATGGGTCGCACGCTCACCTCTAATGAATCTTTCTTTATCATTGAGCATATTGCTTCAGACATACCTCTAAGTATCTACATCACGAAAATGACTCGCTCCGTTCAAAACCCTTATGCTAGTTGACCCAACTTTCAACGTCTAACCTGGACCTGTCCAGCTGCTCTTAGGTGCGCCGTTGTTCTCACTGTTGCTGTCTAATAAGCAACGATCGTTTAGTTAGAATCTTCCAGGGGCCATGGGTACGCACTTTGGATTTGTGCTCATGGGATCAGCTCCAAGCAAGATTACTGGAGTACTTCAACCACCGCCTAGTCTACATACCACAGTCACTTACTCTTCTGAGATGAAGGAGGATTAACACAAAACCATCACACGTTTCTGACCCCTGGAGGAACCCCACTCAGTCGATTGCCGCAAGTGAGAAGAACAGCTATGTTATAAACATTTTACCGCTACTCACACTCGGGCCACAGAGGAAAGACATGTTGTCCATCTACCTTTTTGATATGAACCACCGCAACTAGGTTCGTCATGCCAATACGCCGAAAGAAGATTTCGCTCCCTGGAAATTAAATTTAGGGCTCAACCTCAATTCCAGAAAAGCTATATCAACTTAATCTCAGAATACACCAACCTTGGACATATAGTTGAATTCGAGCAACATGGCGTATAACAACCACATTATTTTTAATTACATCACGGGGTACTAAAGCTCGAGAACAGTTCTATTAAACTCTGCACAGTATTCGACGGTAATTCCACAACTACTTCGGGAGTGTCTCTCAACGACACCTTGCTCATGGGTCATTACTGCAGACCGACCTCCTATTACCACTCAGTTCAAATAACATTGTATTTTCCTGTGACATGTGACTCTATATACAGCCGTCAAATACTAAACACAGCCTGACTATCAACTGTTTCAACTCATTTTATGGCGTGACCATCCATCTTAACCAATCTCCATATATAAGCTTAGCATGGTAACTAACGCCATGATCAGATCTCCTTACCTCTCAATCAGGATGCTGCGTCAAGTTGCACAGGATGAAGGAGATTCCGCCACTCAACCAACTAATGTGCTCATACGACATACCTATGTCAATACTATCATCATCGGATCTGACACCATGGAAGGAGTTTTGGAATTATAAAATCAACTCATCCGCTTATTGATAAAAGGAGGTTTCAAAATTCACAAATGGTGTACTAATTCTAGCCAGCTACTACTGCGCAACCTCCTGCCAAAGCATTTGGAAACTCCCGCTTTTTACAAACTTCCAAAGACCCGCACTATTCAATTTTCAGAATCCGATGGACTTGACGCAAAATCATTTTACTTGTGCTCTCGAACTACTTAAGCCTCCATACACCATGCTCCGAATTCTGAGTTGCACTGCAAAAATGTATGACTCCCCCTGCCATGCACTATGGTTACAAAGTATTTCATCCAAGCATTATGGACATCAGGCATCACATGGGACGAACCAATTAATTCGCTTCTACTTTCACAATGGCAAAACATCGTTTCTCAAGTGCATCATATCTTTAGCATTCACATACCATGCCCTAATCCTTTCGCAGATGCAACTCAAACAGAGCTACATGGATTTTCAGACGAGTTAGAGTTAGGGTGTAGGTTTGATGCCAGATTCCGGACAAGGCAGGTACTCGCTAAAACCCTCTGAAATGGGTTACAATTCCTAGATTTGAAACTAAAGTCCAGTGGCATGCTCCAAATTCACCATCCAAAAAGCCCAAAAAAAGTCTGTAGAATATCTGCACAAAACAATTCATGAAAAGAATAAAAAGCCTGTGCTGTGAAACACGAGTTGGGTGCTAAGCCTTGACAATGCTACACCTCATCCAGGCCTTTTCAGTCACACAATTTTTTTTCAAATCCTGTTTTTTTCCATCTACCATTTTTCCTTGATATAGGCCAATGGACTCCTATTTGTTTCAAAAAATGAAATTTCTACTAAAAGGGAAGCAATTTAAGTGACTCACTTGATATCCAGGCAAATACTAAGATCCTTAACACACTTCAGGGAAAAACTTCCAGGAAATTCCCAAAAGTGGAAACAATTGAAGTCGGTGTGTTCAGTGGAGCAACTTTAAAGGGGATCTATCACAATAGCTGACAAGTGCCACTATTATAAAATTACAAGCCCAATCTTAAAACTTTCAAATCACACCTCGTATATTATTAGTTTGAGGTTTGTTTAAAAATTAATAAATGCTCTAAAGAAAAACATTTGTATTCAATCTTCCAAATTTGCATGTTATTTTCTGAAGTATCTACCCTCAGTTCTAATACATTTTTGCCATCGTCTATACTACTTTTTAAACACAAATGCAGGATGTCTTTTCGAAGCTCCTTGCAGCTCGCCTGCACAGCTTTGATAATTTCATGATTGTTCTCCCCTCGGCCAGAAATAACAAGCAGTAAAATCTTTCCAACACCATCATTCAGTAAAATTTTGTGTTCTTTTGCGTTCATTTTTCGTAAAGCAACGTATCATATTCAACAAAAATTTGTAAATACAGTAGAGTGTCAAAAATACGAAATGTCGAAAATTCGAACACCTCTTTCAACACTCCGTTACACGCGGTGCGAGGAATCGCAACTTCTTCAGTTAATTTTGTAATATTGTTAAGCGTGCGGGTATATTTGAGTCAAACCCGAGGTCATCTTTCCTTTACCCACCACACACCAGAAGGAACTGACTCAGTTGATCTTGAGGCGTTAAACAACCAACAAAGACAGTTTAGAATGGTTTTGGCAGAGAACCCCCACCTATGCATGTAACAGTGTTATTCTTTAAGGTTAAAAACATTATTCTTTGACTTAGTTATGTTTATATCTTGTAATATAAATGATTAGTTTTATTTGTCAACATGGGCATGATTTAGAAGGACAACGTATTAAATTAGGATTTTATTAATTTAGAGAGTATTTTATAAAACTCCATATCAAAACCTAAATTGATAAGGAATCCCCCCCCCCCTACGCTTGTGACCTTGTTACAGAAGGTAAAGGTTTGCTAGTGGGATTTGAGGCATTTAGATTAACATTTTAACTAGCTTCATCCATTAATAAAGAAAAGAAACTTTTTGTACAAAAAAATAATTAAGGCTCCGAAGATTGTAAAAATAATTAATACTGTCTGTTTATTGCTAAAGCAAAATAATTCAAAGAAATTTTGTTTAAATTGTAGTGATGGAATCCCCCTTATGTAACCGTGTTACTTTTTCTATGCGTATAATGGAGAGAGAGCAAGATTTGGTCAGCAGGAAATGTGTTTCGAAACTCACGCAACCCAAAATTAGTGAGTTTTTCATATAAAATATTTTAGTTATTTCGTTGTGGTAATTAGTTTGTGTATAGATAAATACATTTGTAAATATGTAGTGAATAGATTTTTTTTAAGATAAGTGGATTCTTCTAGATTTAAAGATACAAGTAAATCAAAGTACAATAGTTATGTACATATGTAAGTACATAAAGTGTTTATTTTCATTTCTCTTAACGTTTCAAGTATAACTAGGAGTTTATAAGTTATATTCGAAAATCCGAACCTCCTCCAGTCCGAATCGGTTTGGATTTTCAATGCTCTACTGTACTTGAGGGGTCGTACTGGCTTGAGGGATAGCATTTGGTACAAAAATCCTTGGAATTGAAGATTATTATCAAAATCAAACTGGTAATGTTATTCATCTTTGCTTTTTTCGGAGTTGAAGATTGCGTGGTTTTCTATTGAAAACTTGCTATTTCAGTTCCAGATCATAGTAATACTTCCAGGATTCACTTATGGTAATGATTTGAATTATTTATTTCTCTGCATCCCCACCAAATTAAAATAACAGGTTTTGACAAAATGACACATGAAGTTTTATTTACACATGTAGGCATGTAGTAAGCCTGTCAAAGGCGATTCATTGATATCTACAAACAATAGCAGCAGTTGTATTTTGTAAAACCTCGGGTTGAATCAATGAAGGTTGTCTCTCATACTCATTGTTGATGATGCTCTCTCTATCATCAAACACGTTACACCACTTGTAGGTAACCTGCTTCAAACATCTTTACCATATATCTCAGTCAATAATTTATAAACGTCTTTCTGGTTCTTCCTCAGTTTCACTCAATATTTCATGTTATAACATTGATCCAACTTTTTATCCATCCTGGATATAGAAGACTAATATCTATCACTTGTTACACAAAGTGTCACATAATACCACTTACAGTACCAATTGTCTTGAAACTAATGCTAGATAGAAATCTGTTACAATATTCAGTGCTGCCACTCTTCGGAACGAATTTTCCCTCAAGATCTCTATTATCATTACTTTTTGAACAACTCTAACAAATTACTTTACTATCATTTTATTTTAGTCTATATAGTTATGGAGTAAAGGATTTAATTCATATAATAAAAATTGTCTAATCCAACAACAATTTTTTCAATAAGAAACTATTTTATAAGAATACTTAGTAGTTATTTTACCTTTTGTATAACTGAGCAGAATTTGAAGACCTTCTTGATAACAAACAAGAGCCTCTGTATAGCGATGATTTTCGTCCAACTGGACAGCTCTCTTCATTATGCTGAAAGCAGCATTTTCTAAACCTGAAGTACTCATGTTGCAGAATTTGTTTACCTATTCAAGATTGGGAGAATAATTTATTTTAAACAAATTAATAGGAAAAATTTATGTTATTTCTCTTAGTGTAAAAACCTGCTGTTAAAATATTTCTAAGCCAAAATTTTGAAGTTATAAAACTGCATTGTTAATATAAAATTTAGCTATAAAGTTTATAAGACACATTCTTAATAAAGGAACAAATTTTTTTAAACCAGACTGAAAACATATTAGGTAATTATTATAAATACATACTTCTTTATTCTAATTGTACCAAACTTATTAAGATATGAACAACAAATTTATTCCATAAAACCATAGCTTACTAAGGGATTTTCATTTTACAAATAACAAGAATTGTTTAATATACTTGTGTTATGGTACAATAGAATGTTCACCAAGAGATTCCATTTTATATATTTACTACTAGGTGACCCGGCAAACGTTGTTTTGCCATAAAAATTATTTCTAGTGAATATTTTTGTATTCAATTAAAACATAATTAACTTATTGTAAGTGTGTGGTATATGATTGAAAGAGGAATGGACCGTTGTGAACAATGACGACCTATAAAAATAACAAAACACCAAGCATTCATTTCTGAATTCATAGTACTTTTTTATCTTAACAAATAAATTTCAAATAACATCTCTATCACAAATTGTGACAATTTAAAAAAATAACATTATCAGTTCTCTTAGTACAATGGAGTATACGATATTTTTAGTGAGTCCATCTTTAGCCAACACAAACAAACTGGATGATTTACCCATGAGAGAAAATGCCATGTATAATTATCCGTTTGAAAAACATGGTGTGCTCAAATCTAAGTCACAAAGAGACATCGTTTGGTGACTTTGAGACTTATTGTCATTGCAAATGCCAATCTAATTGGAAATTGAAAACATTTGAATTCTATTGGCACATCTGTTGGAATAATACGGATTTGTGGTAGTAATACATTTTCACCTTGGAACTTGATATAAAAAGGATCGATAGATTTGTATGACATCAACTCCACTGGCAACAACTGTTTTATGTTGAAATTCAAATCGTTGAATTCCAAATTTTTTGCTGCTAAATATGTTGTTTCTGCCAGCCACTCATGGTTCAAGTATCGTGTGTGTTATTGAGAAATTGGATAGTGAGAGCATTTTGCGAATTAATGATTGTGCAGAAATCAGTCAGCATTGCGAGTAAAAAATCGGTGCCATTTCTGCAGTATTGTACTGCAGTTCACAATTCATTTCAGTGTTTATTAAATCAGACGCACTTCGATTTGGGGAATGTATACCAAAAAGACTGTGTGGTAAACTGGCAATGAGAATGCAAAGATCCTCGATAGCAATCAATGCTTCATTGCACATAGCGTTGCTGAATATTATTGTTAGATTGTTGCACCGTGTACAATGTTATGCAATATATAATCAGTCATTGAATCTTTATGATTATCCCACAACGTCTCTGCTCTGGCTTGGAAACAAGTAGTTAACGCTATAGCGAATAGTAGACAAATTTGTATTGCTGTACATTTCAGTACTGCTTCAGTAAGCATACAGTCCCACTGGTTGTCGTCTTCCAGCAAGCCGAGTGCAAGGCATGCATCTTTATATGTTGGATACTATTGTCCATTTACTTTACGTATTTCTTGAAAAGACAATGTGCCGGTGACATTAACCAACAACAGTCCCAAATAAAAACACTCAGTCTGCCTTGAATTTACTGCAAATACTCGAAAACTATTTATTACGTATTAAACATAATTTTATTAAAAATATTATTTAAACAGTTTTTTGCCTGGCAGGATTAACTGATTGAGTGGTAATTGATCAATTATCGACTGCCAAGAATAGAAAATTATTAAAATACTAATATCCCTATTAAAAAATAAGGGTTGGTGCCAGAAGGATGGAAATTTGGAGTTATATGTATTTTTAATGACAAATCATTAAAAAAATTAAAATAGAAAATGTTGTACAAAAATTTTTTTAAATATTGTAGTGGACCGCCTTCATCACTTAAAGGTATGAAAAATAGTTTACGCCTATTCTCAGACGTACTGAATATAAACACAAAATTTTATAAGAATCTGTCGGAGGAGTGTTGTTACAAACACTGTGACCCGAGAATATTTTAAATAGGATATGAATTATAAGGTGGTATATACACCCCCCTATCACTCATAGACTAAATGTAAAATAAGGGAATCTTATGGTGAACATTCTATTACACCATAACACATGTATAAAAAAATGTTCTTGCTATTTGTTATATTTTAAAGTTAAGGCATGTGGCGATGGATAAAATCATAATTTCAGATACAAAAAATCTGAAGTGAAAGAGAGATTAACTAAAATCTTTGTCAATATGCTAAAATTATTTTCTTATGTAGGCTACATATTTTACATAGTAAGATAAAGAAAGACTAACACTTTTAAATGTTTTAAACTTGCCTATAGTAGCACTTACTTCGCTTGTTGAGGATGGCCGTTTCGGGAGATGTGTCCCTTTGTCAACTCAGACCGTAACTGATCTCAAGGTTTACCTAGGTTAGGGTGGGGGTGGGATATTTTGGTGGTGTGGGTGTATTTTGTGTGTATTAGGAGTTATGATGTCAAAACGTGCGTGTGAGTTGTAATGTAATTGTGTATTGAGTATGTGTGTGGATGTAGTTTGAAGTGCCTGTATATTTCGTATTGTTCTGTTGTGTAGCGTTGGTTATTTTTGTGTTGTTTATGAAGAATTTGTAGGTTAGATGTTATGTCTATGTAGTCATGTTTTGTGGAGTTGAGATGATCAGCGAAGTTTGATTGGTAGTTATTGTTTGTTAGTGCTTTTATATGTTCTTGGTAACGTGTGTAGAATGACCTCCCTGTCTGGCCTATGTAAAAACTGGGGTATGAACTGCAAGTTAGTTTGTAAACTCCAGTGGTGTTGTAAATGTCGTTGATTTTGTTGTTAGGTTTAAATTGTTTGTTGAGAGTAAAATCAAGAACATATAAAAGCAATAAAAAACAATAACTACCAATCAAACTTCGCTGACCATCTCAACTCCACAAAACATGACTACATAGACATAACATCTAACCTACAAATTCTTCATAAACAACACAAAAATAACCAACGGTACACAACAGAACAATACAAAATATACAGGCACTTCAAACTACACCCTACACACATACTCAATACACAATTACATTACAACTCACACGCACTTTTTGACATCATAACTCCTAATACACCCACACCACCAAAATATCCCACCCCCACCCTAACCTACGTAAACCTTGAGATCAGTTACAGTCTGAGTTGACAAAGGGACACATCTCTCGAAACGGCCGTCCTCAACAAGCAAAGTAAGTGCTACTATAGGCAAGTTTAAAACATTTAAAAGTGTTAATGATTACTAGTAGCTCACGCGAAGATGGAATCAACAAATGATAAAGAAAGACTTATTTTCTTAACTTGTAAAATCAGGTGTTTATTATTGGTAAAAGTGACTTGAATTTTGCTTGTTTTTATGTTTATAACACGAGAGTTATTATGGGACTTTAATAGTTTTACTGTGTTTTAGCAATGTGTCTTTATTAATGTGTTCAAATAATTATGAATAAACTTATCAATTCTAGTGAAAATAACCATGATCTACAAATCAAATGTGGAAAACGTTTTACAGTGGATCTATAATATTGTTTATTGTACCTATCTAATAAAAAGGTTTTGTGAATTTATTTTTAAATAAAGCATGTTGTATAATGTTTTTTTAGTAATCAATAAAATTTTGAACTTAAAATAATTTTATACATTTTAAATATTTTCCAGTTTTCTCAAATTCAAAGACTGGTATACCACAGTTAAAATTTCATTATTCAATTCATTTTATACAAATTAATTATATTAATTTCCCCCTTTTTACACATAGTGTCATAACTACAGATCACCGCACTAGTCTCAAGATAAATGATCCATATACTGTTTAATAAAACTAAAAGCATAAAGAGACAGATTGTTATTATTCATTTTATATCATTTAAAAATTTTTTAGCAAAATTATGTCTACCAAGTTATAGTTTTGTAATATTGTAGTTGCAATATTAGAGTTTTTGTATTGTACATCTTAAGGTTTTTGTATAAAACACTTGAATGAGGGTAATTATTAAATCAGCGATTACCGCTCTGATTGGTGAAATGTTTGTATTTTTGATCAATTTGACTATGCTGAACACAAATCTGAAGTTATTTTTAATGGCAAACGTAAATTAACATAAAATAAAATAACCTAACCTAGCCCGACCTAGGTGCTTATTAACGCTCTGATTGCGCAAAATGTTTTTTTCTCATCAGAAAAAAGCGAATCTTATAGACAAACGTAAGTCACGTGACCCGCACGGACTTAGAAACTGAAAAAAGTACGAATCTGTGTTATTTTTGCGGAAACCAAAATTAACCATCTTGGTTATAGTAGTCATGGGACCTGAAAGATGCTTTCCGATTGGCTGACAGATGCCACCTTACTTTTCAACCAAAAAAGCACGTATTTAGTGTGTGTGACAAAGAACTACACCGTATCTTGGCACATATTTTTCGAAGCTTGTTTGTTTAATAAAAACGGGTATTATTGTGACTTTATGTTCGCACAATGTGCTCCGAAGAAGAAGAACTGTTTGAAGTACGATAATATAGTGAGGGTCGCGGACAACTTAAAGTTTAAGTGCAGTTAGATTGTTTCATTGCCAAAAATAAGCCAGAAAAGTGTGAGGGTAGGGTTTCAGCCAAAGTCAGTTCATTTTTAAGACCCAACTAAAGTGAACATAAGCCAACTCGGTGTAATATCAACTTTGTACCCACCAAAATACCTCTAAGGTAAGCACCTAGGTTAGGTCAGGTCGGGTTAGTTTATTTTAAGTTAATTTATGTTTGCCGTAAAAAATACCTTCAAATTCGTGTTCAGCATGGTCAGATTGACCAGGAATTACAAAACTTCGCTGATCAGAGCGGTAGTCGCTGATCATAACAATTACTTTAATGAGATATGTTGAATAATTCGCTGACCTAGTGTAAAACACGTCTGCTGAATAAATAATTAGTGGTTTTTGCCAAGTTAATTAAAAAAATGTAATGTTTGCCGTTCAAAATAACTTCAGATTAGTATTGAGCATGATCAAATTGACTAGACAAAATATTTCGCAGATCAGAGAGATAGTCCATGATCTTAATCATTATCGAAATACTAAACAAAAAGTGATTGAACTTTCAGGTTATGTTTCCAAGAGGTGATAGTAAACATTAAAATATTTTTACTTTTACCATATAACTCACCTATCATTCAGAAGAGAAAACAAAATGCTATGAAATGCATTTGTTGGAAAAAAACTTGAGTTAACATACGGCGCGATATTAAAATGTTATAATTGTAATTGTTATTGTCAGTGAGTAAAAGTATAACAAGTACCTACTGTAGTTAAAAGTTAGTTATAAGTTAACACTGAATCAGGCACGTAAAGTGATAACAATTTTGTAAAGCGATTATCATAAATTTACTCATACGTTTAAATTTATTAAAATTACAACTGGCTAACGAATAATTAACATAACTAAGGATATACTATACTAAGTTTCGACGTTCCACGCACAAAAATCAAACTTTAACCGGCAGGAAGTTAGCGTTAACGCTGGCTGCTGCTGGCGCCACGAACATTCTCGGGCGACAAAGAAGCCTCTGTTTACTCACTTCTAAATATTAAATAATGGTATTTCTTATACACACGTGATTTAAAATATATTTAGGATTACTTACAAACTTGTTACAACACTTCAAACATTTTATTTAATTAGTTATGTTCGTATATTCACTGACGGAACAACAGGCTCCCCAAACGTACCTTCGTTAGGCGGTTTTAGGGATAGAAAATGAGAATCCTGCCAACATATTTTTTGCATGCGTGTTACGTACATATTTAGCTACAGAATTAACTATACCACAATATTTAAATAAAGCCAATAAATTAGCTACAGTCATGGTATCAAGAACGGGCGAAACCGTACTTACCTATCGTTAAACTGTTCTAAAAGTTACAAAAACAATTCCAAACACATTCTTTCTTTGCAGGCGTGTTACAAACAAATGTAACACTATAAATAACTCTGTTATAGTATTAGGATCTCAAAATTAAATTAGCTACAACCCATGATACCCACTAGCCTCGACACTGGCCGTGCCTACCTATCGTTAGCCGGCTGTAGGGATAGAAAATGAAAATCCTGCCAACATATTTTTTGCAAGCGTGTTACGTACATATTTAGCTACAAAACTAACTATACCACAATATTTAAATAAAGCCAATAAATTAGCTACAGTCATGGTATCAAGAACGGGCGAAAACCGTACTTACCTATCGTTAAACTGTTCTAAAAGTTACAAAAAAAATCCAAACACATTCTTTCTTTGCAGGCGTGTTACAAACAAATGTAACACTATAAATAACTCTGTTACAGTATTAGGATCTCAAAATTAAATTAGATACAAGCTATGATACCCACTAGCCTCGACACTGACCGTGTCTACCTATCGAGCGGTTTTAGGGATAGAAAATGAAAATCCTGCCAACATATTTTTTGCTTGCGTGTTACGTACACATTTAGCTACAGAACTAACTATACCACAATATTTAAATAAAGCCAATAAATTAGCTACAGATCATGATATCAAGCCCGGACGAAAACCGTACCTAGCAATCGTT
Source organism: Prosapia bicincta (assembly GCA_036971475.1). NCBI lineage: Eukaryota > Metazoa > Arthropoda > Insecta > Hemiptera > Cercopidae > Prosapia > Prosapia bicincta. The sequence goes on along the minus strand of JBAIZL010000004.1, from coordinate 114,970,959 downwards.
AAACTGTTCTAAAAGTTATTAAAAAATCCAATATAATTTTTCTTTGCAGGCTTGTTACAAACAAATGAAACATTATAACTAACACTGATACAATATTTGGATGTCAATATTACATTAGCTACAAGCCATGATAGCTAGCCCGGGCGCTCACCGTATCTACCTGTCGTTTATGGGTTCCAGAATTTTGAAAATGATAACCCAGACCACATATTTCTTTGCATTCGTGTTACGCATACCTGTAACTTTGGAACTAACACTGCTGCAATATTTGGATGTCAATATTAAACTAGCTGCAAGGTTAGAGAATATTATTGTAATGGAATAATTTTTAGGCGTGTTATGCATACAAGTAACGTTATAACCAACATTGCTACAATATTTGGATGTCAATAACAAATTACCCTGGCGAAAACCGTACCTACCAATACTATCAATCGTTGTATTATCTTAGAAGATACAACGAGTTATGGGCGTGCTGTCAATAGAAGTAACTTAACGTTACTACACTATTTGGAAGGCAATATAAAACTAGTTACAAGCCATGATAACTAACCCAGACGATAACTGTACCTTTCCATCGTTAAACTATCACGTAATTTATAAAAAAGCAGTGGTCACTTTTTTATGTGTTAAGTATACATGCAACTTTGGATGGAATGTTATAAGTATAACTCTGATGTACGCTACTGTGAGGGAGCAGCAAGGTATCCAGGGGCCTTTTATGGAACAATAGGTTTTGGAGGCCAAGGCGCAAGTTGTAAGCCAATAAAAGTTTTAGGTTGACATTTTTTCATAGCTACGGCAACAGTTTAATGAAATTAATAATAAGTTTTTTTATAAATTAAGAAAATCCAGATCTTTGTAAATCCTAACAGTATATAATGTTTGAATGTTTAACTGTAAATGTATTATTTTTCGTATTTGTATTTGAAATACTGTATTGCAGAGAAAAATGTAAACTTCTAACACCTTTAAAGTTCCGTAAGATGGCCTATGTAATCAAATAAACGGTAGTTTGAAATCGAAATTGAAAACAGTAACTATAACATTTTTGATAAGATGAGAATTAAACAAATGCTTCGCAATTATCGGTTAGCCAGATGACAAGCAATAAGTTTTGGAAAAACTGAAATAAGGTAGTCTACATTAATGACTTACATATTATGTACCTATTGTTAGGTACATAATCATTGCTTTATCTCAATGAAGCTACAAGTTACCTGGAAAAGATTTAGTTACTGATTTTTAATCACATAAACTATTATTATGATAACAATCCATTCATGTCTGAATGATGAAAAACTATGGTATTTTCTTCTTGTTAACCCTCTGCAAAGGATGTTTGTATCCCTGTGGGGTTGGGACCACCATCGGTCCATTCAATGTCCAACTTTGTATTTGCAGTTGAAACAAAACTGTTATGAATAATATAAACCAGAACTCTTGGCTACAAAGAAAACTAACAGAGCAAAGGTTACAACTTGAGATTTACTTCTTTGTTGGACATGGAATGTATTTTGACCAATGCCGCATTAAAAGGCCATTTGCAATTTTACAAATAAGTTTTCAAAATTTCACAAAACCTTAAAAGTAAGTCGGAAATATTGACTAAATATTTAGTTGTAAAATAATCCTTTAAAACGGACTTTGTGAAAGTTAAGTACAAACATTGATACACTTAGATAAACTCATCCTTACTAGGAAGTAAATTATAACGTAAATTCCTTAACAAGTAAATTATTTTGTGTTAAAACTTTTACTTAATATGAATCTTGGATAGTATTTGCTGGACCTGTAGCATTACTTATCAGAGAGAGAATATATTACACTTTAGTTCTATATTCAAAATATTTATAAACTCACAAATCAATCACATGTGACACGTTTACGTGTCTTAGTGATAGGCGCCAAAACACTTTTATCACCAGTCAATTTATTATTTGGGTAGCCGGGACATGAAATTATGGTTTTGTTGTTTCTTTTTTATTTTGTTGTTGTAACATTATAGACATTGAATATAGTATCAAATATAGAGTGTATACCAATATTTATAGATATAAGTAGCAATATAAATTATAATATATTATAATATAGTATTATATAATATTACTTTTTTCTCCTAGTTTTTTTATGTACGACCTTTATGCAATTGTTTGGTATCACGGTTATTCCTCATTATTAATTCATTACTATCACATAGTTTTGCTTCACTAATTATCTGTAACAAAAAAACTAACACATTTTGTATGCTACTTTGCATGCTTCATTATCTGGATGTTTCCTTCGCACATGGTATAAGAACTCTCGTTGTACAAGAGTTTGCAATTCCTAAAGTCATCCGATTATTATTAGATTTTTATTTCGATTTTCTTAAACTATATTTAAACATTTGCACAATGCTCCAGATCAAGGTTCTTAATTCATTAATAGTAATAATTAATAGTAGGCCTAATCGATTAATAAGATTCACCGAACGTAATGGACTATAAAATTCAATTCATTAATAGTAAGTAATATTACGATCATCTTACGAGATGATAATATGTATTATATCCGAGTACGAGTGTGTGTTTAAGAAAATTATCTGATTTCAAAGTTTTAAAAGCCGGCTACAAGGCTCAAGTAATAAAGAGTGTTAAATAGATATCGTAAATTATTAAGAAAGTTGGAGGTCACCAGATGGTACGAAAAGGAAGCAAAAGGTTATTCGAGTGTAAAAAAAGCCGTGGGTTAAACTCGAAAACAGCCGTTTAGAGAAAGGAATAGGGACAGGAAACAAAATTGCTGTTTTGAAACGATAAAAAGGACAACCATAAATCGTACTTCCCTCTATAGATTGGGACGTGAACATTAACTACCGACCCGAGGTCCTATCATAACATTGCCGGGTAACTTGAATAATACAGAACACTTGCTTATACAAAGGGTACCGCTTATGGGCAAGTGCGAAGCCATACAACCGTTTTGCCAGACCTATCTAAGAAGTCAGAAATTTCATTGCCAAGGGTATATATTTTGTTCAACATTTGAAAAAAATTGATACGCATGATCCTAAATTTATTTACAAAACCTACAGATAAAAGTTTTTTTCCCTACGCCTGAGGGAAAGTAGCAGTTTTGCAAGCACCGGTGAAAACAAAGAAAGCCACTTTCCTTCTCGAGATCGAAGAAAGAGAAAATAGTAGGCTATGTGACACTCGGAAGGAAAAGTAAAGAAGGCACTTTATCTTTGGATAAACATTATTGGACTAGGGTTCAAAATGTGTAGAAACACAAAAAAAGTGTAACGGATTTTCATCGTTTTATGTAGATGTTAAATATATTCTAAAACATCAAAGGTCTACTACACCTAAATTAAATATATTATTCGATTCTTAAGGCTGTTTGGGACGCGTTTAATTATTACCAGCATTAATGGGTAATAGTATTATCAATGTATAATTATCATTTTTTTATGCATGCCAAATATCTTTGCCTCTTTCTTTTGATATATATTGCTAATCTGCTACAATTCAAAACCGAACTACCGTAAGCTTAACGCTGGGTAGGTACGATATTCGCCCAGGTATTTTGTTATTGACTTCCGATTAGTGTAGTAATGGTAGTTATAACGTTAGATGTATTCATAACTCGCCTGCGAAGACAAATGTCTAGCCCGGGCTATCTATCAAGGCTTGAGGCTAATTTATTATTGACATCCAAATATTGCAGCAGTGTTAGTTCCAAAGTTACAAGTATACGTAACATGAATGCAAAGAAATATGTTGTTGGGGTTATCATTTTCAAACCACTGGAACCGCTAAACGAGAGGTAGATACGGTCAGCGCCCGGGCTAGCTATCATGGCTCGTTGCTAATTTAATATTGACATCCAAATATTGCAGCAGTGTTAGTTCCAAAGTTACAGGTATGCGTAACACGAATGCAAAGAAATATGTGATCTGGGTTATCATTTTCAAACCACTGGAACCGCTAAACGAGAGGTAGATACGGTCAGCGCCCGGGCTAGCTATCAAGGCTTGTAGCTAATTTAATATTAACATCCAAATATTGCAGCAGTGTTAGTTCCAAAGTTACAGATATGCGTAACACGAATGCAAAGAAATATGTGGTTTGGGTTATCATTTTCAAACTTCTGGAACCGCTAAACGAGAGGTAGATACGGTGAGGGCCCGGGCTAGCTATCATGGCACGTTGCTAAATTAATATTGACATCCAAATATTGCAGCAGTGTTAGTTCCAAAGTTACAGGTATGCGTAACACGAATACAAAGAAATATGTGGTCTGGGTTATCATTTTCAAACTTCTGGAACTGCTAACCGAGTGGTAGATACGGTGAACGCCCGGGCTAGCTATTATGACTTGTAGCTAATGTAATATTGACATCCAAATATTGCAGCAGTATTAGTTATAAAGTTACATGTATGCATAACACGAATGCAAAGAAATATGTGGTCGGGGTTATCATTTTCAAACCTGTGGAACTGCTAAACGAGAGGGAGATATGGTGAGCGCCCGGGCTAGCTATCACGGCTTGCAGCTGATGTAATATTGACATCCAAATATTGTAACAGTGTTAGATATAATGTTCCATTTGTTTGTAACACGCCTGCAAAGAAAGAATGTGATTGGATTTTTTTTATAACTTTTAGAATAGTTTAACGATTGCTGGGTACGGTTTTCGTCCGGGCTTGATATCATGATCTGTAGCTAATTTATTGGCTTTATTTAAATATTGTGGTATAGTTAGTTCTGTAGCTAAATGTGTACGTAACACGCTTGCAAAAAATATGTTGGCAGGATTTTCATTTTCTATCTCTACAACCGCTTAACTTTAGGTACGTTTGGTCAGCCTGTTGTTCCGTCAGTGAATATACGAACATAACTAATTAAATAAAATGTTTGAAGTGTTGTAACAACTTTGTATGTAATCCTAAATATATTTAAATCACATGTGTACAAGAAATACAATTTTTTAATATTCAGAAGAGAGTAAACGGAGGCTTGTTTGTCGCCCGAAAATATTCTACGTTTGCTCGGTTTCACCACCAGCCAGCGTTAACGCTAACTTCCTGGCAGTAAACTTTATCAGTGTCAAAGTAAGCTGCTAGAATGCGTTGTTGAGCAAGATTAACATTACAACATAAACAGATTGATACGCTGTAAATATTGATGAGGATCAGTTGTCGCACTTGATAATGATATACATATACAGTAAATCAGTAAGTTTTCTAAAAATTTTACAAAAACATTTACCTGAATTATAAGTTGTTACAATCTTTATATAGTTATTTAAATTTACTACCTGTGTTTAAAAATTATTTGAAATATTAATCTTGTTATTGTATATCAAGTTACAAAGTTTACACACTTTTTATCATTGACTGGCCGAATATCATAGAAAAAATTATTACCGTTTAATTTATGAAAAAAATAGATTGCAAAGACACTCCATCACACGGAGTAAATTATATTCAAGAAATGTAATTGGAATTACATTTTAGGTTATCGGTATTGTACATTATATTTCCATATCATTTTTTTATACATTTGGCTTCAATCCTGTGTGGTATTAGGAAGGCTTTGTAAATATTTACCTTATATAGAATTAATACCAACCGCACATTTGACTTAGTTTCAGAATTTATTTGTTTTCATTGTTGATTCGGTAGTATGTATGTTTCAAATTATTTCACCTAGACTTGCAAAAAACAGTAACTTTAAAACAGTAAAACATCAAATGTAATACCGTACCTGAAATGCAACATTACACATCCTAATGTTACAGATTGACATAGTATGCATACTAGTAGGTGTAGAGTTTGAATCATAGTTATAGTTTATAATTATCCTACAAAGTTATTTTTTATAAAATGTGCTTGAAAGTGATTTTAGATATTTTTTTTCTACTAGTCTAGAAACAATTCTAGTTTGTCAAGGTCTAGATGAGAAAAATGAATTATTTACTTGAAAGTTTGTTCCAATTTTTAATAATTTACTATAAAGTTCAGCTTATGTTGTGTAATCAAAATGAGATCTGCAATGAAATTGAAGATATTGGGATATGTGGTATTTGTGGTTTGTGTTTAAACAAGTATGAATTAATCAATGATGAGATTAAAATTGTAGGGTATACCTGTAAACAGATAGGACAAGGAACATTTAGGAATGCACCTAAGTGTAACTTAATAGATAAATGTATTGAAAACCAATGTAAGAATAATTCAACTTGCAAAACATCATTTGGATCCCCTGTGTGTCTCTGTAAAACAGCAAATTATGGCCAAACCTGCGAATATAATAAATCAGGTAAACTGTTCATTATGCTGCGAGGATGTTTGATATACTTAATCCTTTTTATTTTCATTCAATTAATATTTTAATGTTCTCTGTAATATACCAGCACATCATTAAATAGTTGTTATAATATATTATCATGTAATCTATTACAGGTCAGTGTTTCTACAATATTTTCAACAATTTGATTACCAAACTTTTAAACAAATTTTTAAAAAAAACAGAACTGACTTCAAAAAAACCCAAATATGAATTTCTTACTTTTTTTTATTAACTTGGGAGCGGGTTTAAACTGCCCGAAGCACCGCTACCTTAGGTATATTGTACTTACCTCCCTGATCTAGTCAAAGAGCCCCTTCCTTCTTACCAGGTTTAGAAGTTTCCTGACTAGTGTTTTACTTTCAGCATCCTCTTCCAGAGCTGTGCTATCACCAAAGAGGTTGAAGCGCCTCTCGGCAAGTGCTTCACATCTATAAATGATGTGTGTGTGGCGGTCTCCAGTTCTTGCGCGCATAATCTGCACACTGGTTCATCTTTGAAGATACCCGTATTATGCAGATGTTTCCTTAGTCCACAGTGTCCCATGAGTAGACCTGTGGCTATCCTCAATTCCTGCCTAGACAGACTTACTTAAAAGTAAAAAATAATTTTCTAATAACGAAACCCTAATTTATCATAAGCTTATTACCTACAAAATTTTGAAATTGGTGCTGAATTTCATACTTAGACTCATACTTAACATACTTAATATAATAAATAAAGGGATTTTACATGATTTCAGAGCTCCTTAACATGTAGATTAACAAATTATGATATACACACAGGCTGTTCAATCATTTCTTCCATATACTTATTTTATAGATACAGTATAAAAAATTTATTAAATTTATGATACAAAAGCATTAAGAAGATATGATCTTTTATAATATCTATAAGCATCTATAGTTATCAGATTTGTTGTGTATCAATAAAAGAATGTTGAATTGTCCACAATCTGTATATCTGAACCAAAAATATGCAACCACATATTGTATGGTTTTTCTTGAATTTTGTAGTCAATTACGTTCGGTGAATCTTATTAATCACTTAAACAATAGTTTATGAGTATCCGAACTTTGAAAGTTTGGATAGTCATAAACTATTGTTTAAGTGATTAATAAGTATGGTTTTGGCTGAGAACAAATATCAATTATTGCCTGCATACTATCATAATATCGAATACATGCAATTTTTGTTTCATGAGGAGACTCTATGGTTCGCTATAATTAGTCATGGTAAATCAAGCAATCAAAAACTTAATTGTTAGGAAATATTTGTAATAGATTTGATGGATTAGCAAATAGCAGGCATGATTTCAAAATTTTATGGGTAATTAGCTTATAATAAATTATGGTTTTGTTATCGGAAAATTATTTTTTACTTTTTAGAAAGTAAAAATTATATATTCGGTTAATCACTTAAACAATAGTTTATGACTATCCGATTCGGGTTTTTTTTTAAGTCGGTTCTGTTTTAAAAAAAGAAATCATTTCTTCATTTTTAGAGATATCCTGTTTAGTTTCTATTTATATTATAATATAATTTTGTTTCATGCCGTTGATTATATTGACAAAGTTGTCACTATTTATCCACCTAAATTTCCGATGTGTCTAACTCTAATCATAATGGTTGAACGTTGTTCCAATAATTGACACGCCCTTCGATGTACATATCAGTTTGTGAAAGGAATACATTGGATAATTTATGTTTGAAATTCACTTGACGAATTTTCCTAATATCCTACTTGTTATATTTTATCTCGCAATTATTTTTTTTCATTTCAGTTTAAAAACTTGTTAATAATTACGTAATGTAATATCTAGGTAAATATTCAATAATTCTGTCTCTAATAATTACTAGGTAAAACATTTTGTACTCATAAAATTTTAATAAAAAAATAAAGTGAAAATTGATAGTAAAGTTAAATTTAATGAGTTTATCTCTTGATATTTTTGTGAAGTAATGAGGTTTTTACCTGAGGATTATTGTAAAACTTGATTATGGTAAATGAACTGAATCAGATTTCCAGTGTATTTATTTTGACTTCTTTCATTCAAGTTATACCAAGTTATGTATCAATATGGGTAGACCATCGATGAAGGCGCTTTTTAATGAGGAAAACTCATTCATTAGTATCCAATGATAGTCGTTCTAAGCTGCTTTATCAAGCAAGAAATTTAAAAAAAAACCTATTCATTTTATACTTATTTTTTCTGTGTGATTTTTATGTGCTGTAGAATACTACATAAAATAAATTATGTGATTGTTTATTTTACTTATTAATTATCTTATAATTCATAATCCTTATTAAATTTTTTTAAAAATTTTCCCTGCAAAAAATTTAAAATAGCATATTATTGTCTTCAAATCAAAGGAATTGGGATGTAACTATAATGGGACCACTGGGAAGGTTTTCTTTCATTTACAAAAAAAATCTTTGATCGGTTAAAAACTTCAAAAGTTATCATTGAACAAACAGAAACAAAACATACAGATCAAATACAGAACCTCCTCTTTTTTTTAAGTCGGTTGTTTGGCTTAGTAATTATCTTATAATTCATAATCAATATTATAAAAAAGTTTTCCCTCCAAAATTTTTTTTTTAATTCAAAATATTGTATTATTAACATTTGTTGATACAGATCATCCAAAACCCACAATCTAACCAACACATTACGAAAATACAACTACAAAATAGCTTACTCCACACACAACACTCTCAACAAACAATTTAAACCCAACAGCAAAATCAACGACATTTACAACACCACTGGAGTTTACAAACTAACTTGCAGTTCATGCCCCAGTTTTTACATAGGCCAGACAGGGAGGTCATTTCACACACGTTACCAAGAACATATAAAAGCACTAAAAAACAATAACTACCAATCAAACTTCGCCGATCATCTCAACTCCACAAAACACGACTACACAGACATAACATCTAACTTACAAATTCTTCATAAACAACACAGAAATAACCAACGCTACACAACCGAACAATACGAAATATATAGGCACTTCAAACTACACCCTACACACATACTCAATACACAATTACATTACAACTCACACGCACTTTTTGACATCATAACTCCTAATACACACAAAATACACCCACACCACCAAAATACCCCACCCCCACCCTAACCTACGTAAACCTTGAGATCAGTTACGGTCTGAGTTGAAAAAGGGACACATCTCCCGAAACGGCCGTCCTCAACACAAAAAAGTAAGTGCTACTATAGGCAAGTTAAAACATTTTTTTAAAAAAAGTTGTAAATTGTATTATTGTCTCCAAATTAGACGGATTGGGATGTAACTATAATAGGACCACTGGGAATGTTTCCTCTTTCATTTACAAGAAAAAACACATTGATTGGTTAAGCGCATTCAAAGTTATGTTGGAACAAACAGATAAAAACATACGGATCGAATACAGAGCCTGCTTTTTTTTGAAGTCTGTTAAAAAAGAGGACAATTTCTTTTATTACAAACTCATTTTACTTAAAGTATATTTTTTACCGAGTAGGGAAAATAAGGTCATAATATTTAATCAATTAGGCTGATAATAATACAGCACATTGTAAACATTAGCAAATTGCAACTAGTAGTTAAAAATTAATATACTCTGGGTACAATTTTCTCAGTAAATATGATAGGAGTGTTATGGATTAAAAACTTTTACAACCACATAAAGAAGTATTTCTAAGAACAAAAATTTATTATGTTTGTAACTATAACATCCAAAACAACTGTAGCTTGCTATTTTTTTATGTTTACTTCTGTTTCATTGTACGTCTGGTATAGGCTGAGGTTGTATCTTTCATTGTTGGGTCTGTCAGTAACGAAATAGAAGAGATTTTCTCTTATGAATAATATAATTTTTTTTAGGGATCATAATCCTAAATACATAAAGCTAACTACTCAGAATATTTTGAGGTGTAACCGTCTTAAAATAAATAAAAATATCTGACAATATAAACTTTTTAAATTGGAAAAAAATGTATGTGTCTGCATTTTTTGCAGTAGTAGTATAACATAAGAGTGTGTATCTGCATTTCTTGTAGTTGAAGTACAACATAAAAGTCAATAATGTTTTCCATAATGTTTAAACTGAGAACTTAAGATCCCTTATAGGGAGAGTTCCTACTCCATAAACCTTTGCTAGTTATACCCAATTTTCATCTTTTACTAACATTTTTAACTTGGTTTTATATGTTAAGAAAGTGTGTTTTTCTTCAAACTCAATGGCATCAGAAATTCATATTAGTAATCTACACGATACAAATTCTGATATACACAAACTTTGTTTTGGTAAACAAAGCTTTATGCAAGTACATAGAGGATTGTTTTAAGATAAATGGTCTAACAAGAGCAGAATTATATAGGACTGTGAAAACTTAATGCCTCACTTTCCACAATCTTTCTAATGTCCAACACACAGTTAAGTCATATTTAGTTTTAGGGCCATTTCGACTCTTTCAAACAAATACATTTTTGAAGTTGCTTGATGTAATCATTTTGAGTTCACTGATTAAACTAATTTTAAAATACTTAACCAAGTGAATACGTAATTGCTTACTTGCTGACCTGTTTCAAAACATACATTTTTACTTCATACAATATCTCTACTCTGTAATCTAATTGGAACTATTAATGTTATGGATTTTAATGTTTGAATTAATTATATTGTACTGAGTGTCTAAAAAGCAAATTCAACAGTACATCTTCACACCTTGAGTAAATACATAAATATATTATGTATTGCGTATCCCCAAGACTGTTTCTGGTGGCTAAGGAGAACAATGTAGATAAATTAACTGGAAAAATAAAGTAATATTAACGAACAACTTAGATGAGACAAGTTGGTGGCAGTTGCAGAAAACCTTAACGATTAAAATAACAGTTATAAAATATGCTAACTAACCTAGTCAAAAACCTATCTAATAAGCCATTAATTCCATAAATTCAAGAGGACTGTGTCATGGAAATCCTAGAATAATGGTTTCTCTTGTTTATATAATTCTCTAGAAAGAAATTGATAGTGCAGACACGTCAATATATTTGTGTTCTATGATAAAGTTTGAGAGGGAAATTCAAATACAGGAAACTACTAATAGAAAAAAGTTAGCTCTAGACATTAGGAGAGCTTAATAGGGTTTGAAGGATTAAAACTACTGTTATGTACTTGCAATGTTGCTTGTTTAATAAGTATGTCATGCAAGTGTTGACCTATGGAGTCCAAATGTGTTTCCTAAACTACAAACTCAATTAAATTGTTTAAAGTTTCAAAAAAAAACTATAAAAATAAATGTTTAAAATTTCTTTTTTACAGACCATTAGTAATTGATTTAAAACATTACTAAAGTAAAGATGTCAAAATAATAGTGAGTATAATACCATATATTGTGATAACAGATGGTTTACTTCAGTTTTAAATTGACAGATACAACTGGGAAGTATATCTGGAGGGTGAATACCACAGCGCTGGTTTGACAATATTAAAAAAATGACTAATCTAGCTGGGGGGAGAAGTTCTTAATGTTGAGAGTATTATGTAAATATGAAGAAGGTTTACGTCCAGAAATGGAACCATGCAGACTATCAGTGATGATTTATTTTAACAACTTGAAGAGCATAGTTTTATTAATATTTATAGTTTTGGTAACGTATTTACTGTAAAAAGCTATAAAAATAACCTATTTTTCATTTGCTGTTTTACAGATGGAAATGTGTATGTAACGGATGTAAGAGTAATTTATAAACCAATAGTAAAAGTATCAATGAGTGAAGATATTTTGATAGCATTCAATGGCTTATTTAGTAATATACTTGTTAAAGTGAGTGATGGACAACAGCAAGAGATTACATTAACATCAAAAGCATTTAGAAGAAGCAATCCTAGAAGAATTTGTTTGTTGAATAACATTGCTCCTCCTTTTCTTTGTAATTTATTACCTAATGGTAAGTATGACTGTAATAAGCTCTCTTTCTCTACTTCGGTTAAGCAAATCTCAATGATATTTACCTAATTTCAGCTGTTTATTACATAGGAGTATATTAAAGAAGAGTCTTGGACCTAACTTCACCAAAACTGTTTTTCTTTCAAGGAGTGTTTAATTTGTATACCTCTGATAATAGGCTTTCTTAATAATTAATTCCTATAAATCATTATAATGTATATTGAATAAACTGATTTGTTACTTGATTTCAGATACAAATAGTGAAAAGAATGAACACAGGTTTGGGTGATTCTATTGGAAACATTGTAGCCTTGTCTAGCAATTTATTAATAAGGTTGTTTGTGAACTAAAAACTTTAGAAAAATATGCAAACAAATCTAAGATCAATCACTTTAAGAATAGTTTATGACTATCCGAACTTTAAATTTTGTAAATTTGTGAAAACTTACTGAGACAGAACTTTTCGTTCGCTATGTGGTGATTTTGATCAGTGTCTTCTGCTTGGAGATGTCGGGTCAAGCAGTGACGGTTTTAAAGGCAGGTTTTCGATAGTATCAAAGAGTATGTGTGATTTGTATTGTATTTGTTCCTTTAATATGATTGTACTTTGTGTTTTTGTGTGTCTGTAAATTTCATATTGTTATAGTGTATTGAGATGTGGTCCTTTTTTATTGAGGTGTAGGATTTCTAGGTTATGGTAAATGTCTGTGTATTTGTGTCCTGTTTCTTTTTGTAAAATGCTGAGTTGGTGTTCTGTTTGTGTTCCTCGATTCTTTGTTTAAAGCTGTGACCTGTTTGTCAAGTATAGAATTTGTTACATTTTTCGCAGTTTAGTTTCTATACGCCTGGTGCTTGTAGTTTATCTTTGTTTTTGGTGTTGTGTTGTATTTTGTATGGTAAATTATTATTAGTTCTGTGTGCTATTTTGTATCCTGTTCTTTGAAATTTGCGTGCTATTTTATTTGTTGTTTTGTTTTTGAATGGTAATGTGATATATTTGTTTTCCTTGTCTATAGTGTTATGTTAATGTTTTTTTTTGTATTTTGTACCATACTTTGTCTATTATTGTGGTGTTGTATCCATTTGTGTATGCTAAATATGATCTGACATATGTAGCTTGACCCGACATCTCCAAGCAGAAGACAATGCTGTAGATCGCCATATAGCGATAAAAAACGTTTTATCTTAGTAAGTTTTCACAAATTTACAAAATTTAAAGTTCGGATAGTCCTAAACTATTAATAAAGTGATTAATTAAGATTCACCGAACATAATGGACTGCAAAATTCAAAAAATCTAAGAATAACAAAACGAGATTGCTTGTTGTAATCATCTTCAATTCACTATTAATTCACTTCAATTAATGGCTTATTAGATAGGTTTTTGACTAGATCAGTTAGCATATTCTATAAAAATCGTTAAGGTTTTCTACAATTGCCAACAACTTGCCTGCACATCTAAGTTGTTCATTAATATTACTTTATTTTTCCAGTTAATTTATCTATATTGTTCTCCATATTAAACTATAAGTAATTATTGCGTAGCTAAGTGGATACTTTTGAACTTACTTGCTGATGCATTTCAAAACAATCGTTCCATTTACAAAACTAACAGTCTACTTCATAAATGAAACTATGTTTCTAACGTGTCAGCAAGTAAGTTTACAAGTATTCACTTAGTTATGAAATAATTACTTATAGGCAAACAAAAGTTTTAAATGAGACAGATCATAAGTTAAAACCTGCATTATTCTTTTTTTATATTAACTTGGCAAAAAAACACTACTTGCTGATTTATTCAGCAGACACGTTTCACACTACATTAGCTCATTATTCAATGCTATGAATCACTTACAAGACTTGACACTGATAAGAGTCTTGTCAGTGTTTCACAGCATTCACATTTAATAATGTGCTGATGTGGTGTGAAACATGTCTTCTGAATAAATCAGTAATTAGTGGTTTTTTGCCAAGTTAATACAAAAAATGTATAATTGATACAAAAACCTCAAAGATGTACAACACAAAAACTGCAAGTTTTGCATTATTCATTGTCTTGTAAATATAATCCCACTCTTAAAAAACTCACTCCTTTTTCATATAACCCTTATTGAATTGTTGCAATATGTCATACTATATTACTATATTCCTAAATTAAAATGTAGTTAATAGCAGGTAAGGATAGATTTAGTGTGGCAATTTTAAGTTTCATCATTCAGTGTTTTAGACATTGGATGATTTATTAAATTGTTTTAACAAAACCTAATTTGTTATACTAATATATTCTTAATTTCAGATAATGATTACTTTTACACTGTACTAAAATTACGATTTAATGCTAGACTACCTTATCTTGACCAGGATGTTCTTTATAGAAAAACTGCTTATGGAAAAACTGAAAAAATTGGTTATACAAATATTTTTGATGTACTAATAACAAACAGAATTTCTTCTCAGATATATTTCAGTGAAAAATATGAGATTGCAGTGTACTCAGAAAAAGATTTGGAGTTTTGGAATAAAGAATGCTCTGTTTTTTTCTATAACTGGTAAGATTGTAATAATCTCACATTAGAAACATTAAAATATTGAGAAAAACTATTTTAAGCATGAGTGTGGCACTGGTGCTGCATAGCATGTTATTTTTTAATAACATACCAACATACATTTTAATAATAGCATAAATAAAAAATAAATTATACTAAAATCACACTGTTGCTATGAATTCCAGAGAAGGATTTTTTCCAGGTTAAATCTTTTCACAATCTTGCTTGTAGCATAAAAAACTTCACCATAATGTTTATGAAGGTGAATTTATTTTTATGATAATAATATAAAAAAGGATAAAGATAAAAACCCACTCTATCTTTCCAAAATAATGTTTGTATGCAACCTTTTAGCAATAAACTGTTCTCTTCAGGAACCAACATTCCTATTAGTTCAGTGCAACCCATTCAAGAGTATACATTGTAGTTTTGTCTCAATGGTGTTATTCTTCATTAGTGAAAATTACTGTATGCAAAATGAATTTGGATTGTTTATGAAATAAATAAATCAATATGTTAATTCAGATAAATATGAATTACTTTAATTTATAATAATTAGTCTTATCTGTTCTGATAAATAAAACATAATTTACTTTAGAATAGGTGTGATACATAATTTCTGAATAGAAATAAAAGGATACATTTGCTGCTGTGTCTTCAGAAATGGGGCTTGATTTAGATATAGTGAAAAAGAACATTAACAGATTTTATCACATTGTCTCTGTTTCGCTTGGGTTCTCAGCCAATTCTGCTGGTCATTTAGCACTACCTAGGGGACACATACGGCTTTAAAAAGCTGATAAAATATTCCTTTATGCTGATGGCATAGCCATATAGGCAACAGCTAGTAACATTCCAATATTAGAGGAAACCTTAAATAATGTGTTGGCTAATGTTTCGGAGTGGTGCAAAGATAATAATATGGAGGTAAATACCGAAAAACAGTGTTTAAATTGTTCAAATTGTCCACTAAACAATGCAATTTGAAAATTACTTACAATGGAATAGAGTTGAAAAAACAAATTTTGCCAAGTACTTGGGTGATAACTTTGACAACAGACTTAGTTGGTTCAAACAAATACAAACCACAACTAAAAATGCTCAAAAGGCGAAATAACCTACTAAAGAGATTAGCAACTACGAAGTGGGGACCAAGGCAGGATGTGATGGTGACAGCCTGTAAAACTTATATATATACGCCCAGTTATGGATTATGCTTCTGAAGTCATCGCTCCCTCTTCCGATGTTAACTTAAGGAAATTAGAGGTTGTCCAGAATAACGCACTTGCAAGATGTGGAAGACCAAAGCCAGCATTGTCTCTACTGGGAGGTTAGGAGGAGAATGGCATAAATGCCAAAGTGCATTGGATAAAGTAAAGTAAGTAAGTAGATTTCATCACAATATAAACAGAGGAGAAGAAACTTGCCACAAAATCAGGAATTGGATATGAAAAACATAAGACTAGGAAATCTAATAAAAGTACTAAAAAATCATGAGAAAAATACAGACAACCAGTTCACTAGTAATGGAGAACTAACAATCAAAATGAAGAATGGAGAGTCATTTGACCCAGACCACATACCAGTTTAATTGATAAAGGAAAGAGAGCCATATATTATAAATAGGTTAACTGCTTCAATGTAAAAATGTTATAAAGGATTAATAAAATTCCAAGAATTAAAAAATTACTTGTCATCTTCATTTAAAAACGTGACAAAGGATTCCAGCTACGGGTCTATGTGATATCATAGTTTAAATCGTCAGTTTTTAAAAATTTTGAATGGAAATATATATGACATAAATTTTAGAGTTAGTGCAGAATAAAGTAAATTTGTCTATGGAACCTCATGTGTAAGTAACTTTTTCATCCCATAACAATTAAATGAATAAAGAGTGGGAATCTTTATGTATGTATCTATAGGTAAGAATTTATCATGCCCTTCATTGATCTAACATACCTTAGATAAAAGTTATGACAAACACATTTAACATTAGTAAATATTTGGACAACATGGTTCCCACCATGATAAGGTCCTTCATGTATTGAGGGAAGCTGTGTGTCTTTGTTTCGTAAGTAAAACATCCCCAGAATTGATGGACACATCACTCAGATCTTTTAACAGACCTGAGAGTTAACAATGGGTCAGGGGTAAAACAGACAGCTGTGTTTCTAGCTTATTGGCAGCAAAGGATTAGAAAATTGTCGTAATCCAGGCAAAGTTTTTATTCTTCCTGCTGAACCATATGGAACCACTTGGTGCCCATGTATATTAACATATTTTATCACCACTAAACATTTGTTACTGGTTGGTCTAACCCTTTAACTGGCAAACCAATTTATAAATGGTTACAGGGTGATTACCAAATAGGTATATATACTTTTACAAATTAATTCGTGCCATGTCAATCTTATAAATACATGATTATTTAGAATGCCTTTAAATACGCACCCTACATTGTTAGCAACATAACTTTGTAGTTAAATAGTTTAAAACATCCTATAAAGAGATGAAATTAAGTAAACTGTCAGTAAATGCTATACTTCTTAGTGGGAGCTATAGTCCTAACCTTTTCTTTGCCTTTGCCTATGTATAGTAAATAAACAGTGTATACAATCTATTACAGTCATCATACTTGTACTATTTAACTTAGTAAAATAACTATATATATAGTTTAATTTATGTAAAGTTTAAAATGGTTACGAAAACCAATTTTGAAAAATATTTTTGTTTAAAGAAAACTCAGCACAGTAAGATAACTTCAACCAAAAATCTTGGCAGTTAAAACTACTCAGCCATGATTAGGTTAGGAGGGAAGGCAACATTCCTAACCAGGACTTAGGTAAAATAAATAAACAATAATAGATTAGAGGCTTAGCTTAGTTTAAAGGAACAATTTATTCGAAAGGCATCAGCAAGTGAGCTCTTAAGTATTCACTTAGTTACGAATTATTTAATTATACTATAAACAATAATAACTGGTGTTTTGTTTGAAGATGCAGTCTTTCAACATAAGTTTGTTTGCAATTGATGTGGATGTGAGGGGATTGCTGAGTGAGTCTGTTTACAGTTATTTGAAGATTTTGGACTTATCCATAAAGGTCATCAACAACTTCTTTATTACAAAAATGAACAGAGCCACATTGGAGCCTTCCTTTGTTATCTAGCTGTACAATGCCAGTGTGAAGGCTGTGAAGCCTCATAAAGATAGCTTAATCTCAGGATACAAATCATGACACCCTATTGAAAATAAGATGAACACCTCTTCCTCAGATAGTCGCAATAAGCCCATTTATAAATATCTTTGTTTTTAGCACATACCTTAAGTCAAGTTTTTTAGGCAAAGTTTTTGTGCGTTAATATTCATACAGTTTTAGTTTTAAAATTTTGTCTAAATACAATTGTAGATTCAGTTATAACTAATTTAAGCAAAGATATTAGTTAATGTATTTATTTGAAAAAAATTAAACAATACACAAAATTTTCAGTGGTAATTCATCATTGATTCCTACAAGATTTACACGTACTGAAAAAACTAAAATTACAGGACAGATTTACAAACCAAATAGAGGGACAAGTAGTTGTAATGGAATGGAAAGCACACTATCTTGGAAAATTTGGAAATGTAAGAATAAGTTGAATGAGTTTGTATTTATTATACAATAGAGACCTTGCATAAGAAAAAACATAAGGGGGGGGGGGAGAGAGAAAAAGAGAGAGGCGAACTGAGCTGAGATGAATGAGTCTTTAATGTTTAAAATATTTATAAATTTGTTTACCTTCATTCATTCACAGTAGGTGAATACCTAGTTGACAAATTACTACTTCTTTACTAGTTGACAAATTTTTACAAGAAGTGTGAGTAAATAAAAAAGATGTTTCTGTTACTGTAAAAACAGCTTTGTATACTGTTATGACATTCAAGGCCAAGTGTCACAAAAATCCACTCAAATCAGATTATTTGTGATATATTTCTTGATTTAAGTTACCAAGATATAAATTGTAACCAACTTTCATAGTACTTATCTATTTACATAATTGTTTAAAATAATTTTTAGTCACCATAATTTGATCTTAATTTTCTAAAAGAGGTGAACAACAAACTCTACCCTTTCTTTTCATCTGTGACTTGTGTCCCTAAAAATGTTCTGTTATTACAAAAACAGATATCTTGGGTATATAATTTTTCTCATTCTTTTTAAAAAAATCTTTAATAGTTTATAAATTACTGAATGGGTCATGTTACGTAATCCTACCTACAATGCTTCATATGAAGTCTGACCTCATATTGTTACCCCTTTCATTCTTTATTTTGTAACCTTTTTGATTGGTAGTCAATTTTTAAAGTACAAGATTAGTAATATCTTGAAAAAAGAACGTGCCCTTTTTGCTTCTAAAGATTAAAACATTAGTTAAATACTCTTGCCAAAAGTCCCATCTCAAACTGCATGCAGAGTTCTAGATAAGTGTGTGTAAAGTGTCTGGAATTATAGATTCAAAATGCTATTTAAGGGTTTTCAATTGTAACTTTGTGTATATTAAAAACATTATATTGCTATGAGTTTTACAAAGTATGCCTTTAAGTACAATTTAAAAAAAAAATATTACAAAAAGACTAAAACAGAGTTTACAACTTACTAAAAAATTATGTCTGAGAGAAGTTACGTGGTAATTAAGATTATATTTCTGAGTATAGTACTTGAGGGTTAAGGAGACTCAATAGACTACTGACAATCGAATACATTGCGGGGTATAAAATTCTTTGTACTTAAGACGTTTTAGGCAGATTTTGAAAGCACGTTTGGAAATAACATACAGTAGAGTCGTAATAATTTGAGGTAGATGGGACCGAGACCCCCTCGGATTAACAAAAACTCAGATTAGACAGAAATACGTTCCTGTGCAATAGAAAAAATAGTGTTTCTAATGAACCCTAATACTATAGTTAAGAATGTACAAAATACATTTATAGAACTTTATTGATCGCAGTACTTACATAAACTAATTTTATTTTGGAATACATTGTTCATTGCTCCATTTTTTGGAAAAAGTTATAGTCTGCTTATCAGATTGTTTTTGAGCAGCAGTGTCGCGTAGACATCTTAGCAGAAGGACATCTGTTGGCATAGTGTCTATTATTCAAAATAGGCTAATGCAGTTTCCAAGGCAGCAGTTCCTTCAACATACTAATTTTCCCTTCTTGTACTCTTTGGTCGAACTTTCATCTTTATTCTCGTCCTAACTGCCTTCAGTAATTTCTTGTACCATTTCAAAAGTCGTAACATTTGTTATCATTACTTACATTCGTCGTTACTCATCCATTGACGAACTATAAGGGTCCCAAAAAGTGAAAACTTATAGGAGAAATTTTAAATTTTAAATTTTGAATAATTATAAAAAAATAATTTCAAATGGTTTTCCTCTACTTAAAACCTAAAAATAAAGTCATTTTGTAAGAGAGGCGATTGTAATTTCCCAGTGACAAAAGCTGTTTAATTATGTCAAACACTAATTTCCATGTAGAAATATCATCAACATTACATTTTGATCAGCTAAAGAAATTGAGAGAATTTAACGATATAAAAAATCGTTAAATAGTACCAAAACAAAGTTAGAGGAATTGAAGTGAAGACAGATCATTTATTCATAAAGAAGAAGGGAGAGGAATATGGAATGCCACCCATTGTAAGAAGTAAGGAGTAAGGGTTATCAAAAGCCAGTAGTTGATGTAATGCTAACCAAGGCTAAGGCAGTCCTGAAAAACCACGGAAGAAGGTGCGATGTCAGGCTCAGAATTGTTTCTAAACTGTGAGTGATAAATAGCTGATGTGCAGCTAAAGACAAGGGGTGATGCCGAAATGTAGAATTCGTGTTTTCCCGGAGTAAGTTTTAGAGGTTTTCTTACTAAAGCCCTATAAGGGGTTCAGAGTGCTTTCTGTTTTCCAAATTTTAAAAAGTATGTGTTGCGCATTATTATATGAATATTAAATTATAAAAATAAATTTAAATGCAAAATGAACTGTAAGTAAGTAGGCGTAAAGTGGTTTTGTAATGTCAAAATAAATATCACAAACAGTAAAATCATGATTAAAAGTTTAATAAAATTTTAGGAAAGCAAACTTTATAAATTTATTAGAGAAAAATTAGGTGAGAATAATGAACTTTAAAAAACAGACTTTTTCAAATTTATATAAAAAGTACGATCGAATTAAAACATAACCATCAAGACAAAGAAGACATCCTATGTGGCCAAACCAAAAAAGGGCCTACACAGAGCGTGAGTGAGGAGCCAAAGTGGAGGAAGAGCGAAAGTGAGATTCTACATCAGACAAATGACAGACCGGATGTAGGAAGAACACCGGGCCGAGGGCTGTTCCAAGGAAGGATTCCTGTGGAAGGGGACTGGCAAACAAATTAGCAATGTCCTTGGTTGTGTTTAAATTTTTAAATTTTGATAAATTAAATTTAGTTGAGATTTTCAAGTTTATCTGGGGTGGCAGTGTACAGGTAAGTGTGAATCCAGAGAAAAACAACGGCCAAGAGGAGGAGTGTGCGTGAGCTGGGTAGGTAGACTATCGCAGTATGTTCGTATCATCGACATTTTCACAATCTGAAAATTTTTCAATAACAAATGTTAAATCTGGTTCTTCTTGACGATCAATGTCACCATCAACAGTTTTATTATGACTCAGGGCTTTTTTCCACGATTTAGCTGATGTTTCTTCTTTCATTTTGTTTCATGATTTGGTTATAAGGTGCAAAACCTCTTTAATTATAGTTTTTTAGAAAGCCTACAATAGCTTTCTTCCCCTTCCATTGTGTTCACTTGCATAACCTACATTTCTGAAAACACTCAATTCATTGCATCATTCTTCTTCTAATCAAGGTCAATATCTATACATTATCTTTACAACTCCAGATAATACAAATATCATACATCACCAATAAGCAAACCAAAATATCTGGCATACAAAAATGTTTACCATAACTCCTTAAAGTTCAATATGATATGCAATAACATTTAACAGCTCTGTTTCGCATATGTACTTTGGATATTTTGAATAAATATTAGTTACAATCGCCAACTATGTTTAAAAGGTCAGTGAGGTGTCTTTTACCACACATTACATAAATGCCACTATTTGAATTCTTCTTGTCCACATACAGCAAATACACTTCCTATGATAAAGAGTGCCATTTGTTTTTAGCCCGGTGGAAATTTGCAGAATATCGTAGAGAAATTATTTTCAATATGATGATAAATTAAATAAAAAGTTGCAGCATTTAACTAAATCAATAAGAGACTTATAAAAATAGTCCAATGCTTTGCATTCACTTTGTAAAAACAACTATCACTTATTTATTAATGTTAATGTTATTTTTTTTAAAATTTCAGTTGGAAATAATTTTGATGAAGCAAAAACCATCCCTTTCTACGAAGCAACTAATATTACAGAGTATGTTATAAAACCATTTAGTTTAAAAGCAGGGCAATATAGGATTAAGTTTAAAGCTGTTGTAAATACAATTCAAAACAAAGAACTTTCTGATTTTTCATATGTAAGTATATTTACTAACTATCACTATATCTGTTCAAGTACTCTACTTTTAGATTACTTACTAGTCAATCTAACAAGGATCATCTATCAAAGTTGTTCTTGAAAATCAAATTTAAATTCAGTAGAAACATTTGAAATAACTAAAATATTTGAACATATATAACACCACACTTGCCTATAGTAGCACTTACTTTATTTGTTTAATGAGGACCTTTCTTGAGATGAATCCATTGTCAATTCAATGTTGTTTTTCTTAGTATAAATTAGTGTTTTCTTCTAGTGTAAACTAGTAGTTCAAGTTGAAGATGTAATGAAATATTTGAACTAAAATATATTAAAACCAATTTTGGCTATATATAAATCAAATTAAATTTTTTATCATAAATATATTTTGAAATATTGTAAAGTTAATAAATTTGTATATCTATTGTAATCAAAATAACTTTTTCATAGATTTACTTGTTATAAATTTGGCATGACGTTTTGCTGATCTTCGTGGGCAATAAAATTCACCAGATTTCTATTTTGTTTGAGTTTTCAGAAAATTACAAAATACATGTAGTGTAATGAGATAAAATAGGAGAAGATTGTTAATGAGGGGATATTAGATATAATTAGAAACTTGAAGTAGACAGGTCTGATTATGAACTGGAGGCAATCTATAATCATTATAAGTTTATTAATAAACTGCAATAAGACCATATAAAACATATTAAAGCGAGTTATGAAAATTTGAATCAAAAGTTTAAAATATAATTAGATATCAATAGCATAGCTATATTGTGACATATGGCCACTTCAAATGCGGATTAGTTGTAAAAGGCGTCATTTTTTGGCCACTATGCTCATAAAACTAAAAATAGATCTGGTTTTGATGGTTTGTTTCCTTAAAAAAATTATTAAAAAAAATAATAATATTTGAATTACAAAAAAATAATTTAAAAAATATTTTTTCAATATTAATAGACTAAGACTATTTTTTTACAACAAAAAACCTTAAAACAAATAACAAAAAATAATTATCATATTCTTATGAAACATTGAAATAAAAATAATATAGATTGTTCACTAAAACACTTGTAAATATTTTAACAATTTGCCTATAGACAGTTACGGTTAGAGTTGACAATGGGACACATCTCCCGAAACACCCGTCCTAAGCAAATAGTAAGTAATACTATAGGCAAGTTGTTAAAATATTTACAAGTTTTTAGTGAAAACTAGTAGCTCACGAAGATGGAATCAAAAATTATATATTTTTCATTAAAAAAAACTTTCAAGTGGAAATGGTTGTGTACATTAAATTATTTTTAAGTTTGTTTTTTTGTTATTTCTTTACTTACTGCTCCTATTACAAATAATTCATCTCAGTAATTCATTTATTATCATTGTAAAACAGTTGGACATAAAATACCATTAGGTTTTTGCTGATAGTTTCATATTTATATCTTTAATTTATTTCAGTGCTTCTTTGAGATAGTAAACTTAGCTTTAATCGCTGTAATCAGTGGAGGGAACTCAAGAACAGCCTATGCAAACGCTCTTTTAGAGCTCGATGCATCTGGCTCAGAGGATCCTAATGAACCTCACAACAGACAGTTTCATCTAATGTTTAGGTGGTCCTGTGATAAAAATGTATCTTTCTGTGCACCATATGTAACAAAGAGTAAGTAGCCTAATTTCAATTTAGAAAATATTCAAGTTTTATAGCTCTAAAATTATTTGTAACTAATAGAATAATTTAAATTTTATACTGAGATGTGGATGTAATATGTTTCTATTAGATTATTCAGAGTTAGAACCAGTCTTTCAAAAATTAGAAATATAATGAGAATTTTAAAAACTAAACTTAGTAAGGATTCATTTTTGTAAACTACTGATTGTTCGGAATGATGGTCAAACCATAATAGAAAGTTGACATTTTCAAATTTTAAACAGCTAATTATGAGATTCACTACAATTCCAGCAATCATTTGTACTTGCAAGCATAGTTTCTGTATGTGTAGTTTACAAAATAGCCTGTATAACTAGAACAAACTGGTAACATGGATACTCACTGGGTGGCACCCTCTGAATTGCAGTACCATTGAAAATTATTGCCTCGCCCATTGAACGGCAGATAAAAGTTATTCATAATTGTTGTTCAAAATTACTATAAAGTTAATTACTTTCAAGAAACTGTTGCTTAATAATTTATTCAAATATAGTAAATAATTTAATTTAATGAGAAGTTTTACACACACACACACACACACACACACACACACACACACACACACACACACACACACACACACACACACACACACACACACACACACACACACACACACACACACACACACACACACACACACACACACACACACACACACACACACACACACACACACACACACACACACACACACACACACACACACACACACACACACACACACACACACACACACACACACACACACACACACACACACACACACACACACACACACACACACACACACACACACACACACACACACACACACACACACACACACACACACACACACACACACACACACACACACACACACACACACACACACACACACACACACACACACACACACACACACACACACACACACACACACACACACACACACACACACACACACACACACACACACACACACACACACACACACACACACACACACACACACACACACACACACACACACACACACACACACACACACACACACACACACACACACACACACACACACACACACACACACACACACACACACACACACACACACACACACACACACACACACACACACACACACACACACACACACACACACACACACACACACACACACACACACACACACACACACACACACACACACACACACACACACACACACACACACACACACACACACACACACACACACACACACACACACACACACACACACACACACACACACACACACACACACACACACACACACACACACACACACACACACACACACACACACACACACACACACACACACACACACACACACACACACACACACACACACACACACACACACACACACACACACACACACACACACACACACACACACACACACACACACACACACACACACACACACACACACACACACACACACACACACACACACACACACACACACACACACACACACACACACACACACACACACACACACACACACACACACACACACACACACACACACACACACACACACACACACACACACACACACACACACACACACACACACACACACACACACACACACACACACACACACACACACACACACACACACACACACACACACACACACACACACACACACACACACACACACACACACACACACACACACACACACACACACACACACACACACACACACACACACACACACACACACACACACACACACACACACACACACACACACACACACACACACACACACACACACACACACACACACACACACACACACACACACACACACACACACACACACACACACACACACACACACACACACACACACACACACACACACACACACACACACACACACACACACACACACACACACACACACACACACACACACACACACACACACACACACACACACACACACACACACACACACACACACACACACACACACACACACACACACACACACACACACACACACACACACACACACACACACACACACACACACACACACACACACACACACA